>JANIEQ010000323.1:0-55222 GCA_024708375.1 Oxalis stricta | reverse complement strand
TATATTTATACTTGAAATACGGGGTGATTTTTGCATGTGCCGTCTCTGCGATGCAAGTTTCAATTATCATGGAAAGGACTATACTATTTTCAGTTCGTTCCGACCGATTCGACAGATAATCGCAACCGTGCTCGCAGATGAAATTTAGCACAGAATAAACGGGTGTGCTAACAAGTTCACGTTAGCACAGAATAACAAACAAGTACGATAAAGTAAATAACACAGGGAATTGTTAACGCAGTTCGGTTTCCCTACTCGCGAGGCCACGCCCGGAGGTAAACAAGATTCCACTATACTTGAAACAATAGGACAATACTCGTGGTTACAATTCGCAAATCTATAACCTATCTCCTATTTTCCTAAGTGTACTCCTTGCTTACCTAAACCGCCTAATCTCCTATTAGGACTTACAATGTTGCCTGCACCAACTCGGGTGAGGACTTCACGCAACCCTTTTTCGGATATACGTCGCCACACCGGTATGGACTTCACGCCTTATCCGCCGACAAGGACTTGCACGCAACCCTTTTTCGGATATACGCGGACCTAACACTCCACTATTCTCGTAACTCGCCTAGCTACTAAGTGATCTTCTTAACTCTCTTTAAGAAGCGTGAAAGGATCATCTAACCAATTATGTCTTCTGCCTTTTATACTTGATGCAGCCCCATTATGAATAAGACTCCTTAACCAAAACGGCAATCACATTCCTAATCGGAATAGGTCTTCTTCTCCTTCATTAAATCGGAAGTCAATCCCTTTAGAATAGAAACCGTATTGACTTCTTTACCGAATAGGAATACAACTCTCTTTTTCTGAAATCTATTCCTTTTTAGATTAGGAATTGTCCCGCATAAGAATCCTCCTTTTAATTTAATTCCTTTTTAGATTAGGAATTAAATAAGTCTTCTTCATGGATTAGGAAATCCATATTTAAATCAAATCAAATCATATCACCATAAGGATTCTGTAATTTACTCGGTTTCCACACGTGGTTTGTGCCGTAAGAAGGAATCAAATATTCTCGCATAATGGTTTTGACGAAAATAGCCAACTTACACAAACCGCTCGCGACTCGTGCTAACGGGATCGGGTAACACGGTTTTCTTCACACAGTGCAGTTTGCACCAACAATCTCCCCCTTTGGCATTTTTGACAAAACCTTCCGTGATAATCTTCATATCTTCAACTTCAATAGGCAGCACAACAAATCTTCACTTCATGTGATCAAACGGAAACTAGTAAAGTGCAATTGCGAACCGTGTTCACGGACTCCGTGTAACACAGGATCGAATTGGCCAGCAGATTGAACACCTTCCAATATCTCCCCCTTTTTGTCAATAAATCGCCAAAGCACCTCCAGGAGATAACAATTTAGTAGAATGATCAAATTAATTGTACCTTGTCCAATCAAAGGTACTACACAAAGAGCGAATAGAACGAGAGTGTCAAATAAAAATCGAAAGCTCCCCCGAGAATCAGTTTCGTGCAATCGAGCTTTCACAACTCGTACGTCGCTTTTTCTTTCTCTTTTAAGGACCGATCGCAGTGTGCTCACAGTACTTCAGCAACGAGTTCTTCAGCATTCTCCACATCAGATGGAGATATATTTTGTTGCTCCCCCTCAACTGCAGCATTCATATCATGGAGCTCCCCCTCAATATGAGCATGAAGGAACTCCCCCTTAGCACGAGGGTTACTACAGAATCAGCAACTGATCACTGTGTTAACAGGATCCGCAACGACAATCAAACTAGAGACTTCTCATAATCTCATCAGGCTTTCTCCTTGAATTTTAACTTGTCACAGTTCAAACATTGTTCCCTAACAGTAGGAACACACACCAATTTTTTTTCTTTTTTTTTTCTTTTCTTTTTTTTTTTTTATCAAAAAGAAATAAACAAAACAATAATTAAAATGGTATATACAGTGGAGAAACACTTATCTCAATTCTCATGTCGTGGAGCAAGGTCCGAGAGCTCCTCTCAAGAACTCAAAGCGACTTGCATCTAGCTTCTTTATTTGCTTTCCGGTTGAGATATAATCCAATGCCACTTTCTTCTCTTCTACAGGCTCTTTAATAAAGTTGTGACGAACTTGGATGTGTTTCGAGTTGGAGTGTTGTACTGGATTTTTCAATAAGTTTACAAGCATCGGTGTTGTCACGAGAGACAGTTAACACACCTTGCTTCAGGCCACCAATTTGGATCTCTTTAGGCGAATGATTCTTTTGAGCTCTTGTTGATGGATACATATTCTGGTTTGAGACAAGCAGGTATGAATTCCCGAGTGTTCCCGGTGTCCGTGCTAACAGCAACGCCTCCACACTAGGTGTGTTTTCGTTACTATTAACACCTTCCGACCCTAATGCTCCCACACTAGGTGTGTTATCATTAGACGAAGTTGACCAATTCCAGGTTCATCATTCCGATCAACTGCCCTTTTTGGTGAGACTTTGCACATAAGGCTTTTCAAATCTTCCTTCTTCACCCAAATATGACGTTGAGAGTGATTGACGATATCAACCTTCTTCCTTGGATGTCTTCTTTGTTTTGAGGCAACGAGGTTTCGAATATCATTCCGTAAGACATAGCACTTAGGACGAATGTGCCCGGGTTTGTTGCAATAGTGACATATAATTCCGTGTTTAGTCACCCTGTTGGCACGCCCGAACTGCAGCTTCCTTTTTCAATTTTTGATGATTTGTGGCCAATCCCAACAACATTAAGCTTCTTTCCAAGGGCACGGTTGGCTTCATCAAGTTTCTTCTTAGAATTTGACAATTCAGATTTCAATTTACCAATCTCTTTAATGAACTCCTTCTTTTCAGTTGTCAGTTTCTTTACTTCGTCAGCAAGTCCGACATTGATTCTAAGAGATTCAGTCATTTTTCCAAGAAGGTCTTTGAATGCAGTATGTATGTCTCCATCATCACTATCCGAGTCTTCATCTGAACTTGAGTTCTCTCATCTGTGCTAACAGTTTCGTGTTCACAGATTCACGGGCCGTGCTCACGGATACATGAGCTGTAAGAGCTTTACAGGCAGGAAACTCACTCTCACTTCCACTGGATTCGGACTTGTCTTCGGATGAATCTCCATCACTCCATGTCGACACGAAAGCTTTATTCTGTTTTTTCGAGTGTTAGCACACTCGGCAGACAATGTGACCAAAACCTTGACATGCATGGCATTGTGTCTTTTCTTTCTCAAACCTGGTTCTTCCTTTACTGGATTCTCCCTTTTTAAACCTTTGATCACTTCTTGACTCATTCTTTGCTCGGAAGTTTCGGTTACTCTTCTGGGAATTTGATGAAGAATAATCTTTGAATTCTGCCTTGCTTGGACTCCTTATTTATATTTCCCATATTCTTCATTAAATATGCCAATTGCTCGAGGAATGATAGTTGCTCACTTGAGCATGCGGATACATCTTCCACTTCAGTTTTAAACGCAACAGATTTAGTTTTAGATGTAGACTTATCTTTATTCCTCATAGCCAAAGTCATCTCATGGGTTCCGAGCTTTCCCATTAGATCATCAAACCGTAGATTCTCGAAATCAGTAGATTCACTGATTGCATCCATCTTCGAACTGAACTTTTCCGGTAGAGAAATCAACACCTTTCTCACGAGTTTAGATTCCGAATAGCCAACTTACACAACCGCCGCGTACCCGTGCTAACAGACGGTAACACGGTTTTTCTTCACACAGTGCACAGCACCACACCGTGGTGAATTATCGTGGGGCGAAGTGCAAGAAAGATTTTTTTTTCAGTAAGATGGGTGGCCTATAGATTACTATCTCCGACGTCGAAACGTCACTTTCTTCTTCCGCAAAGCCGAGAATTTTCACCGCTTAATATTCCAGGGCTATATATGTAGTAAGCCAACCCTATGTGGTATAGTATTTTATGGTCTATTGATGTATTTTATGCTCTCTTTTTTCTACCGATGCTCGAGGGTTCAAGTCCCTCCCTCCGCTTCGTCGTTTAATGGTAACCGAGTGGAGTAGGTAATGACAAGTACATACAAGTCCCTTTTAGAGCTGGGGGCAAATCGGAGTTTTTTCCATTAGGATTGGGCATGGACGAGCCATGTCAAGAATTTCTATTGATTATTGATTCGATTAGTCGAGCCCTGGTCAACGTGCACGGTGCACCTATATATAAGGTACACAAGGTACATCATATGGAAAAATTAAAAGAATTACATACGAAATTATGTGGGTTACATTTGAACCGAATTGGTCAAATTTGAGACTTTGGTAGAGGATCGTTTCCGACTTAGCTATGGCTGAGGATTTCATTTAAAATGACCGCAAAAGAAATAAGAAAACTGGGACTGTTCAAACTTCAAAAATCTTTTGTTATTGCTATTGGGCTTATTCGTAAGCCTAAACTGAAAAAATGGTAAAAAAAAAAAAAAAAAAGATGGGGCGAGAGGGGCTCGAACCCTCGACCTCAGGATAACTCTTAGCTATGAGACCTACGCGCTAGCCAACTGCGCCACCGCCCCATTGTTGTCGATGTTCCGAAATAATAGGTATAAAAACTATTAATCAAATTAGGATGTGAGAAAATCAAGTCATCAGCGTATAAACGAGAAAGGTTCAAGTGCATATATTTGTTCTGATTACAATGGATATGTCGATAATTATTGACAGTAGTTAATCTCAAGTTATAGAAATTAGAAATGTTCTCATAAGAGTATGTGAAAATGTTCAGTTGGTTTCTGCATATACAATGGCTGTCTGTATCCAACTGTCACTCAATTCTTTCTCAGCAGATCGTAGAAAATCTCCGGCTTTCTGTAGTCTGCTCTGCTTAAGATCTGTAAGCCAATAGAAATAATAATTGGACATTTTAGTAGTGTTTTTAGAAATTCTCTTGGTAAAAAAAAGGAGTTACTCAAGTAATGGCATTACGTGCAACTTTGAATAAATGTCATACTGTCGATAAATACAGTAATTAACATTTTAGGAATTTACCTGCATTGCAGATGCTATGTGAATTAACGTCGCTTCAGACCATGGCCTGCCGATAAACTGAAGTCCGATAGGTAAGCCTTCCTTGTCATATCCAACCTGTATCAGACAATTTTTTAGTTTAGCCATCTATACATATCCAAAATATTCCTAACAATTGATATGAAAACGCATGAATTTCTTACAGGAACTGTCACTGCGGGCAATCCTAGAAAATTTCCTGATACAATATACCGAACAAGTGCAGCTGCGGTGATCCAAAACAAAACCAAATTCATTTGGTCATACTAATTATCAGCGATATATTCTGCAATGAATTAATTCCATTAAACATTCTGTATGTGTTCTTGATTAGTTAAGAGCGTACCTCCATTTACATAGTCAAGTTCACCAGTGTCCATAGCATCCTTGAAAATTGGGTATGCAGTTATCCTGATCATGGATTTTTTTATAAAAAATAAAAATTATTAGTGTTAGAAAATATCCCTAACAAAGGGACTTAGGAAATCTGTAGGCTACCCTGTTGTTGGTGTGACTATAACATCTGCCATCTCAAATATTTTGTTATGAAACTGCATCTGCAGATTCCTGTGGAATCATAAAGGTAGTATCACGATAAGATCTACAATTTCCCATCTAATTCATAAGTCATACTAATTTTAGAGGACATTGGATCCTATATGTACCTTATTCTCTGAGCTTTTATATACTCTTTGCCGCTAAAGGCGCCATAAATCGCGAGTGCCACCCTAACATCCCATCCCGATTCTGCCATATTCCTACATCAAGATGTATGCTTTAAGACGTTAGAAACATTGATCTAATTCTAAGTGATTAGTATAGAAGACGTTAGGAAATGTGCCGTGTTACAGAAGTTACATACAGTTTCTGTAGATGAGAACTAAGAGAAGTGCTACACTCTGATCCAATTGTCAAATAGTGTGCGAGTCGCATCGTTTCTATCTCTGGTACGGTAACTTCCACAGTCTTACATACAAATGAAGGTTTTAGCTATTATTTATTTGTAATTTACAAGAAGAAATATTATTTATGGGAATACCTTCCAATGATACTGGTGACAGAGTAGCTCCATAGCATGAGAACAACACATTCTAATATCGTCACTGCAATCGTTGAACCACTAATTTTACCCAATTAGTGGTTAGAGAAAAGATTCAGAAGAATACTAGTGTTGTCTAATACGCTTATTTATGTAGAAATGAATTGATGATTGATTGATTTCGTGAAGTTTAGAGAACATGGTTATAACTAACCTCTCCGTATTTTGCTAATCTGATGTTTGAAATCGGATCTTGGAGAGTTGAGAAGAGGAAAGTACACTTTTGGCTGGCAGGATTATACAGAGGGAAATAAAAGGGGTTAAACAGCAAAAAGTACTGAATCAGGACTGCTACTTCAATGTGAATCAAATAATTCTTACTTGTGAAGTCCTAGGAATCTCTGACGGAAGTTGTCCATTAATGGCTGCATAGCTGCAATTCATAAACAGATTCAAGTTGCATCAATTCTACCGGCACAGGAAGGAAAAATTAATTAATAAATAATAAGAGAGGTAAATTTGATCGATCAAGAGATTACTCACACTATAAATGCATCCTCTATGGTGCTAGCTAGTATTCCAACCATCCCAACTGTCCAGTTCAATGGTATAACACTATATAAACAAAGGCATAAATCAGAAATTCCAATTCTGCATCATTGAGTCTTCTTAATCTCACATTATAACGACATGTTGTTTGATTAAGAATGAAGTCTCACCCCGGAATGGGACACACGCCCAAATGTTGGTTTGAAACCAATGACACCGCACAGAGCTGCAGGCATTCTCACAGAACCTACATATAATGGAAACCAAATCTCAGTCAAACTATAGAATTAAAGACCTCATTTTTTTTTCCAATAAGGATTAATAAATTGAATTACTCCTCCGTCGACACCAAGGGCAACAGGGCACAATCCGGCAGCTACCACGGCTGCTGATCCGCTGGAGGATCCTCCAGTGATTCTATCGCTATTGTAAGGATTTCTTGCAACCCTACATTTCAAAATAAAATGAGGACTAAAAAACGTCATTATTTTATTCATTTACACGAAAGTTTTTTTACCCATAGTGAGGATTGATTCCACTTGTTCCAGCTCCAAGTTCATGCATATTAGTTTTACCAACTAGTATGGCGCCACATGATCTGAGTCGTGAGACACAGCATGCGTCATTTGTACAATGTCTAAGTTTGTGCAACCACTTGGTACCTCCTGGAATAACCAAAATTTCCTAATTATTAGTTTATTATCAGATCATTTGGAAAGAAAAATTGATTGTTTTGATGACGACGAAAAATACCTGTCGTTGGATAAGGAGAACAATCAATTTCCATCTTTGATGGCAATTGGAACCCCATCCCAAAGCTGATATTGGTTCTCCTGAGAGGCCCATCAAATTAGCTATAATCATCTATGATGACTAGGAACTGTAGATAGAAATTTGGAAGAACTAAACTAGTTTGGAATACTATTAGGATCATCAGTCAGTGGTAATTAGTTGCAATAAACCAAATCCTAGCCAGTCCTAGGAAATCAAGTTTTTTTGTTTTTGTGAATGTACCTCGTTGATATCGAAGAGACGATTCTGTAGCTTGATTTAGGATATCTTCAGGATTGTAGTTAATGAAGAACGACATATTCAATAAAGGATCGGAAGATTCACGGACAGCAGCTATGAACCTCTTGCACCTAGGCGTGGAGATATTTCTCCCTGATAGGTAGGCTCTAGAGTAATCCATTACTGTCCAATGACGAAAACCTGAAGGCTTCAAACCAATTTCTGACGATAAAGACAGACATTCTATAGCCTGCTCAACCTGTTCTGGAGGAGATAACTCAGAATCTATATATTTCACTTCTGGTTCATGGAAATCTGTATGGAAAGAACAAAATTAGGATTAGAATAAAATTCAAGCAACCACTTTACTTAATGGGTTTATTTTTCAGTTTTGTGAATCTCCTAGCTATCTAATACTGGTATTTAACATTGTCCCCCTTGGAACCGAAATTACTAGTTTGGATTTACCCTCGAAAAAGAAATTACTAGTTTGGTTTCGCCTACACAACTTGGATTTCCATATTAAAATGCCACGAACCCCAGACAGATTCAATTGATTCAATGTCAACGAAATTTTAGCTTAGATTAAATTCTACATTTTTTATTCGTTTGACTGGATGATCTAGACCGACTTGTCAACCCAATTTTAATCCAAATTCGACACTCTGTCATTTCTACCTAACCCTGACACGAGTAGTACATGACCTAATTAACAAAAAGGTCAAAAGAAGGATCTATTCATGATGAGTGGAAAGAAAGAAACCTTGATAGGGATGTAAAGGAACAAAAAGTGGGGACTCCTCCAACTCCGCATCAGTAATAAGCTGGCAAATTCAAAGCAATGGTTACTTACTTACATTACATGTAAAAAAAACTGAAAGAAATGAATAGTTAAAACGTACTACTACTACCATCCCTAATTAAATATTACATTTCATATATAATTTATTTAAATAAAAGTATGAATTTGTTAATTAAAAAATCATAATCTCCTTAAATAAATATTGTCAAATTGTCTAAGATGTTTCCGACAATCATTATGTCTTGAGATCCTCTGAACCTAAGATCTGGAAGGCTTGGATTTTTATTGGAGATTGTCCGTAGGTTACATAAGTTTGATTAGAATACTTTAATTAATTATCTAAATACAGTAAATTACTGCCTGTTTATAAAATGTACTAATAAAGTACCAATTTTCTTAAATGAATATAGATAACATGAGCCCAAAGTAAAAGGCATACATAATTAATGACTATGAAAGTACATAAATACAACCGTCAACATCGACTCCAACACCACCTATATTAATTTTGTGGCCCTCATCTCTTTTGTCGTTTTAAAAGTATGATACTTGATCGTAAGATTAAATGTTTAACCAATGCTTCCTTAGTTTCTAAGATTGAAAATATTTTGACTAACCCAGGCCATCGTTCTGGTTTGTTAAACACGATCAATAGTTATAGTTCGATAAAATGCGGAATTAGTAAAGTTCGTTCTGTAATTAATCCAGGTGATGAATGTTTCAACTCTCATTAACCACCTCGAGTAAAAAGATCATCACATATCAAAACCATGACAATATGATATCGTTACTTAGACTATGCTTATTCAATTTATGATTTCAAAAAGTATTTTAACTTAATGCACAATATTTTTAAGAAATAAACCAGACCGTAGAACCATAATCCTGATTTTTAGGGTTAGTTGAAGTTGGAGAGAAAGTGTAAGAAGGTAAAAGAAAAAAAAAGAAAAAAATACTAGAGATTAAAGGATAAGGGAAACAAAATAGATGTTTTACCTACTCATACAACCACCATTTACTTGACAAGAGAGCCAACTTACGTTGTTTATGGTAAAAGCATTGAAAAAATGTAACTGAAAAAATTTATCCCTGACATGTTCTATAAAAACATATTCACTATATATGTAATTATTTGTGGTGAAATTTTATCTATATTATAAACATACTTAAAAATTTCATCCTGACTCAAATTCCGCCGAAATTGGTTTAATGACAAGGGCTTTTGTTTTTGATGTAAAAATAAAATTGTTGAGGACGATTGCCCTACATATGTGATGATTGTTAATTTCATTTTATTTACTATTTGTATGTTTGCATAGCAGAATTCTGTTATTTTTAGGACCACTGTAATTGAATTAATTTGATGCAACAATGGTCCAATATAATATCATGTTGATGTAGCTCCATATTTGTATACAATAACACTCCAAGCCATAATCTAGGAATGGAATGTAATGTCACCCATTGCTTGCCATGACTCTATGCATGGCTACAGCCGCCTACACCCATGTAAGCTCTTAAAGTCGAAGCAACGTCAATAATATTGAAACACTTATAGATTATACAAAGCATACCTTCTAAATAAGTCGTGGAAACTGGAAATTAAAGGATTGTTCTAGTTAGTACAATAATTTTATGAATTGAAAATATTGTCGGATGTTAAGAATTTCAGAACATATTTCTCAAGAAAAAAAAAAAAAAAAAAAAAAAAAAAAAAAAAAAATTAAAAATAAATAAATTCAGAACATCTCACGATATCTAAAGACCCCTACATTTTTTTTCTATTAGATTCTAAAGACTTTTGCCTAATTCTTTATACACCATTTTATTATTTTCTTTATTTTTTTTTTCTCTCCCTTATTTTTTTTTCTCAAATAAAATTTACTTAAAATGTAATAATTTATAGTCTTCTTTTAGTTTTCCACCCCCCCCCCCCCCACTTGTGTGCACACAAATTCTGGACTTGGCAATTCATTATAAAGTTTTTGAAAACAATTTAAAAACTTTATTTAGAAAATTAAGAACTCAAGAAAGCTCTATTTGATATTGCTATATCTGGCTGACTTTTCGTCTTCATTGATCACGATCTTTCCTCTCAAAAGAAAAATTCAGAAAACAGTTTCCGTGAATCTCAAAAAGTATAGCTCTAGAACATTGCATGTGAATTGTATTAATTGGAGTATTTTTTTTGCTTACCTTGTGAATAAGATTATTTCCCTTCAAAATATACAAGAGTAATCCTCCAAAGATCCTGGACTCTAGAAACCAGACGAAAATCTTGACAAGAAATCCTGCCATCCTAGGAGCTGCAAATTAATTGTAAATCGTCCTCATAATTAGAATGCTGAAGTACTACTGCGTTCCAGAGAGTAGCATAGGAGCTTAAAGCAGAGTAAATTAATTATTTGCCAGAAAGCACAGTGGAATTTGTCTAAATTTACTCAAAACTTGTCAGAATATTGATATGAAACATGAAAAATTATTGATGAAATTCATATAATTTAATTAAGAAGTAAAACAAACCTTTAACATTGGCTTTGAGGTAGAATTCATTGCTGTCGGGACTAAGATCGACTTCATTTGCAGGCTTGTATACGACACTGTCAGCTTTGAATATCCCCATGGAAGAGAGAGAGAGAGAGAGAGTTTGGATTAAAACCAAAAAAAGGAGCTTAGAAAACAAAACTGTGTCCCAGTGTAAATATCTAATAAGTTCATAGAAAGAGACAGCGTGAAATAATATCATTATAACGTCAATGTAAACGATTCCTAAAAAAAAAAAAAACCGTTAATGTCAACAAATTAACGTATTAACAGTGCAAATAACACTAAAATAGTTAAATAATTGCAATAATAATTTTTCTAGATGTTAAATAATATATCCGGTTCAGTCCACTCCAAGTCGCCGAGTATGTGTATCTTAAAAAGAAATGATTAATAATAGGAAAAATTAAATATCTATTCATTATTTAAATTTTTTTATTAATTTTTATTATTTCAAAGCCATAAAATAGAGTAATTTATATTTTAATTATTGATTAGCATCTCCCTCTAGCCCCGGTTCCCAGAGCAACCCCGTTCCCGACGAAGTCCCCCCCCTCTCCCCCTCTTTAATTAATATAGGAATAAAATTAAAAAATAGATCAAATGTGCATGAATTTCATAAAACGATATTTAAAATCGACATCTAAAATAAATTTCATTACGCTGCCATCTAGAGTAGACTTGAGGGAATTTTTTTCTTATTTCGTAAGAATATTTTATATGATGATTGTATTAAAATATTAATAGCAACAAATAAATGCACACATTCAAAACAAATAAATGCCTAATGATATTTGGCCGCAATGTGTGAGGCGGGGAAGGCTTCGTGGGTCAGTAGTCGACGGAGAGTGGAGGAATGACTAGTTAATCAAGGTTTACTCGGATAGATGGGTCAAAAATATGTTCTGACGGTCGGCTATTACATGATTGGGCAAAGCTTAGTGGGAACTTGTCAATGTCGACAATTATTCTCTTTTCATATTTTCTCGCCCATCATCCAATATATGCTGTTTTATCGACATTTTCTGGTCCGATCAGCTAGTTTGGCTCCACACTCAAAATGGGAGCTACTGTGTCAAATCTGGTTACTATGTAGTCAATGATTTGCTTGTTGCTTCTCAGTCTCGACAATATTTTGAGAATTCCATTCTCCTTTTGTCATTGAAATAAGGTATGGTCCTTAAACCTCCCTCCTCACATTTAAAATATTTTTATGAAAATTTATAGTAAAGGTTTGTTTGGTATTCGAGATAATTTTAATCATCAAGGTATGGATCTATCTGCTTATTGTGAAGTATGCTATTGATGTAATTGGAGAACGAGTTTCATCTTTTAAAAATTGTTGTTGGACTTATGCTTTATGCGACTTACTGAATTTAAGTTCGCGTATGTATCAGTCACTCTTGATCTGCTTAGCTTGGCTCAATTCGATTTTCGAGATACTGGGGAGGCAGATTTGCTACACTTTTAGTTACTTACTTAGTGGGCTTGGGGGAATCAAAACAAGGCAACCTTTGATGCTACATGTGATCGAGCTAAATGTTGTTGGAAATAATATGTATTGAATAAGTAAACGACAATTCCACAAGTGATTACTGAATTACTCTAACCGATACTATTCATCGACAATTCAACATATATAGAGATAAACTATATATGCTTAAGTTTCGTGAGATTCACCAACAATAAATAAAGAAGCAGAGCACGTAATATTATCTTATGCGAAAATAAAATAAGATCGAAACAAAATCGAGATACGATTAGATCAAATCTCCTTAAGCTTTTATTGACATGTTCTCTCTTGAGTACTCTAATGTGATTACACAACCGGCTCCCAAGATACAACGGTTATCACCTTCCGTCCGTTAGCAAAAACGAAGGAAGGCCGAAGGAACTTTCTATCCTCAAACTCTCTCAAAACTTACCAAGATGCAATTTAGAAATGTAATTTTTGTGATTTAAGAATTTCGAAATTCACAAGTGAATGAGAAGAAACATAACTCATACATAATGTAAATTCACAAAATGACAAAGTATGATTAGTATGAATTTCGAAATTAGTGAGCACCATATAAATAAGGAGACTTTAGTAATAGTTACAAGTATAACCGTTGAATTAAAACAATTTAATCGGCCAGATTAATCTGTATAATAACAAATGCTACATTGACATGTTACACAATCCGCCATTTATATACCAATCCACAAAATAAATGCTAAACATACAATTAACATGTAGGAAATTTCGTGGTTGTTGTTGACAAAAAATGAACCGAATCGATCCAAAATAAATTGAACCCAACTAACCATGAAAATTGGGTCGGCTCCAAGGATCTAACATCCAAGCCCAAACAAAGCTCATATGATGAAGCCCGACATGCTTCAATGCAGGCCATATTATAACTTATCATCAAGTTATCCCTTATATAAGTGGCTCTGAATGTTTAAGAATTATCAATGGGACAAAGTTAATTAAACACTCTTACACATTTATTTGTAACGATTTCATGTTCAAACCCGACACCAAATATGTCATATGAATATATCAATATCATCTCTTTACAATGGAGAACACATTCGGCTTATCTATCGAACAAAATAGCTAAAGGGTCTCGCATATATATTTGGTCAAAGTTGAGTTGACCCAACTTTCTCCAACAATCCCCCACATGAATGTAAAATTAGCATGACAACGATGTCAAGTACGAGAGAGTTTGTTAAAGTATAATGTCGGATAGGTGGACTACACCTTGAACCGTCCTTTGTGAATAATATCGGATTTACTCTATGATCAATGAACACGATGTCTTGAACTATTCGAGCTTTTTGTGTAAACCAAGACAACATTATTCCACACGTCATATTTCGAACGAAATATTTGTTCCTTTTTGTTGTGTCTCAAAAGACTTGGACACTCTTGGAATTCATGAGTAACTTAGAAAATATAGCTTTACATATTTTCATGTAAGTGGCTCCACTTTGTTAGTCACATAGATGAACTCTTGTCAAGAACATTCTCCTAATGTCCAACTTGATTTCTACACCAAATCAAGATACAAAATTCATTAAAGGTTTTGCTTAACCTTGAAATTAATCTTTATGATTTATCAACCCGTGTTTTAGTTCCCAAAATTTCAACACGGCATCGTAAAGCAACATTGGAATAGGACGAGGGACTAATATCTCCCACAATTCTCGTAGATTCTCAAAGACATTATCTTTCCCTTTGAATCAAGATCTGGAGATTCTCCCATCTACAAGGTTGGGTTTACCTTCAATTGAATCTTGGTTAATAGGCTTTAGTCACCTTACCTTCGATATTTCATAGACCAACTCTCTATTTACACTCTTTGATAGCGGATCCGCTAAGTTGTCCTTTCATCTCACAAAACCAATTACGATAACTCTTTGGTTGAGAAGTTTTCTAACCATATCGTATCTTATTCTGTATGTGCTTAGACTTTCCATTATACATTACACTTTCGGCTCAAGCGATTGCAAATTTTCTATCACAATGTGGATGAGAATGGTTGGCAAAGGTTTAAGCCATCCGATATATCCTCAAGATAATTTCGCAGCCATTGTGCTTCAAAACCTGCAAGATCAAAATGCTATAAACTCGCATTCCATCGTTCATCTTGCTATACAAGTTTATTTTGAGGATTTCCAAGACACCGCAACACCTCCTAAGATAAATATCCACTCAATGACTAATGTATCTTCTTCGTAGATATCCAATTAGCATCACAATATCCTTTTAGTACTCGTCGTATATCGTGAATAATGGAGTTCATATTCTTTAGAGTATCAAAGATATTTTAAGATTCAAAATAGAGCACTCTAATGCTCACTACTCGGATTAGTAGTAAAGCTACATAGCTTATTTACCTTACTAATAATATCCGATCTCATATAGGATGTGAGATACAACAAACTACTAATTATGCAGGGAATACTCTACTTGTTGTATTCCTCTCCTCGAGATATTTCTCAAGAATCACATGACTGGCCATATGTGATTTCCCTTGACCAAAATCTTTCCTACAAAATTTTTGTAAGATTTTTTCAACATAAATGAGTTTGACATAAAATCAATCATTCATTATTCCGGATGATTTTAATACCTAGGATCGCATTAGACTTCACCCATATCTTGCATCGCAAAGACCTTAATCAACATTGTTTTAGTAGACTTAATGATATTTATACTATTTCCTTGCATAAGCATATCATCCACACTTAAGCACACAATGACATACTCTTGATCAGTCACCTTTTTATATACACTCATGGTTTGATCAAATTTCACATGCCTTTGTTTCGAAACTTGCTCAACTCCATATATAGTGACTTAACACGACGACAACCTTTCTCTCATTTCCAAGTGCAACAAAACCTTCTAGTTGTTCCATGTAGATCTCCTCATCAAGATCACCATTTAAGAACGCGATTTAATATCCATTTGGTGGATTATGATATTTTTGATAGATCACAAGGCTAACAACATCCATATGGATGCCATTCATAATCGGCGAGTATGTGTCAAAGAAGTCGGCTCCTTCTTCTTTTTATATCCTTTGATAATAAGTCTTGCTTTATACTTGTCTATTGTACCATCCACTTTCATTTTCCTTGAAAATATGTTTGCACCCTAAAGGTTTATTTTTCGGAGGTAAGTCTACCAACTCCCACGTGTGATTGTGTAAAATGGATTCTATTTCACGATTCACACCCTCTTGCCTAAAACTGTGGCTACCGAGATAGATATAGCCTCACTATACATTCTGAGGTTCTTTAGATTATACTAGACATATTAGAAAATCTGAACCAAAAAGTTATCAATTCTCGACCTCTTCTTAAGTCTCGGTTCATTAACATTATTTCCATAAATTATCTCATCATCACTCTCCGAAATATTACTCTTACCATTATCTATATTGAGCTCATTATCATCATCTCTATCTCGTTTGAATGAGTTAGCTTCGTCTATTAAAGCTTCGGAAACTCGCGGCATCCGCTTAGATAAGGAAAATACATCTTTCTAAAAATACACCATGTACTGGATTCCATGATGTTATTTACATGAACATCGTGTATATCCGATTATATACAAAAAATCGATATACATGAGTTCATAACCAATGAAAATACAATCAATTTCTCTTGGACCTATTTTCACTGCTACTTAGGGATCCGACACAACAACCTTCACTAGACACCCCCATACTTACACTAAAATTATAGGATGTCGGTTTACCTTTACCATAATTCATAAGGAATTTTATCTAACTTATTGTGGGGAACTTTATTCAAGAGATGGTTTGCCGTCGTAACAACGTCCCCTCAAATGTTCTCTCGGTAACCAAGAATTTATCAACATGGTATTCATCATCTCCTTAAGAGTACGTTGTTTGCATTCAGAATACAATTTGATTGGGATGAATACTGGTGCTTTAGTTTGATGAACTATAACATGTTCAACACAAAATGCTTCAAATGGATGTATTTATTCTCCACCTCTATCAATCCTTAAATATTTAATCATTTTTCCAAAAGGATTTTCCACTTCCGCTTTATAGTTTTGAAATGCTTCAAAATTTTCATCTTTGTCACTTAAAAAATATAAGTAACCACCCCCTTGTGCAATCATCAATAAAAATGATGAAATGCTTTTTAATATTTCTGGTTTGCACAACTTCAAATCACACACATCACTGGGAATTAAAATTAAGTGGTTATGTGTCTCTTTCAATGCATACATGACATTTCTCATGTGTTTCTTTCTATGAATTTATAGTTTACATGTCCCAATCTATTGTGCCATAAATTAGGAGACACGACCATATAAGCAAAAGCATATGCTTTATTATTATTATTATTATTATTATTATTATTATTATTATTATTATCAACTTTGACAACTTCAACATTATCAACTACATCAAATTAGAAGACACGACCATATAAACAAAAACATATATTTTATTATTATTATTATTATCAACTTTAAGCAACTTAGACATTATCAACTACATCAATTTTGACACTTAATTTAAATAGGCCTTCATGGAGGTAATTCCTACCTACAAACTAACTTTGAAACCAGCTCTTGTAAGGTTAGAACCTAAAATAAAGTTCTTCCTCATATCCGGAACATGCAACACTTCATATTCTTGCCTGAAGACATCTTCACCGAAACTTTCTCTATTCCAACAAGCAATAGAAATAGTCTCGCAAGTCATATAGAGAGTTTCTTTAATCTTTATGTATTATTGAAACATCATCCTATCTGAATATATATGCTTGGTAGCATGTCATAGCATCTATAGCATTGATTTGAGTATGCTTCTTTTTGCCAAACTTCCTGCGTTTCTTGCAATCCGTGTGTTTGTGGCCTTTCTTACCACATGTAAAGCAAGTCCGGAAAATTCACCTTTCTTAGAATTATCCTTCTTCTCACTTGTACTTCTTTGCTTTCAAGACTCTTCGTGCTTCCACCACGTTTTTCTTAGCCAAATCTGCGGGATAATTCGGACGCTTGTGATTCTTCCGTTTATCTTCCTCAATCCTCAATTTTTGGATTAGCTTCTCTGCAGACATCCACTTTGACTTCATCTTCAACTAGAAATTAAAATCAGATCAAATTGAGGTAACTTATCGACAAGAGTAACGAACAAGAAAATCTTATTTAAATCACAAGAAACATTAAATGGATTATCTATATTATCAATTGAAAAAGAGACGTGGGACGAAATTAATTGTAGTATTTTAATTCATAATTTTACATCATAAAAAGCTAGAAAAATAAAATTTTGATTTTTTTTTATTTTAGTTCATATGTTACCAAATAATTAGCTTCATTTTTAATTTTTGGATCTTTACTAATTTCAACTAATTTTAACAAAACTTCTCTCTTATTTGTGGAGTTTGAATTTTAATAGCTTTAACACTTTCAATACGACTTTTTTCAATGTATTTGTGACAACGGTTTTAATGTTAAAGAAAATTTAAAATCTTTTTAAAATTTTCCATCTATTAAAAAAAAAATTCTTAACTCCGCCAATGCCAGTTCCAAGCCCGAAAGAAAAAGATGAGGGTTTTAATAGATTGATGAATGGTATAAAATTTTATCAAAATTATCGATAAGATTCAATTTTTCACTTTCGTTTGGGATCCCAAAATTGATTGAACCGTCCTTTCTCTAAAATTTAAATGGCTCGTTATAATTTAAAATAAGATGGAAGTCACAACCATATATTACAACCAAGATTTTACTCAATCCAATTATCATATATGGAAGGGGCTTCAAAGAAAAAATATCATGGAAGTTGCAGGAAATATTTCCTATTTCCAATGATATTTTTATTATTGTCAATGAATTTTAATTAATTAATTAATTTTATAAAAAATAGATTAAATTTCTGAATTGAAAATTTTAATTATGTGTGAAAGGTAATAAAAAATTCAATGAATAGAATCATAGTAAAGAGAATTTCATTACGTTCATCAAATTAGCCAATAATAAAAACATCATTGAAAATAGCCTCAAAATTGCTCAATCGAATTACATTATTAATGTTGACTTTCCTATGCGCCGAGTGGCTGTAACTAATGTAAAATATAATCGACCCAAAACAGCTATGGATTAATTATTAATTTCGATCTGATTTGTAAAAGTGAAAATAACCTTTTGTCCAAGATAGCTAAACTGCTGTGGATTAATTATATACTGTATATTTTAAATAGCTTTCATTGTTTTATGAGTCAAATTTTGTAAGTTATGAATAGCTTCCATTGATTAATTAACAATGTTTTGGCTTCGATTAATGTAGATCGACATTTAACTTTAATGAACTACTGTGTGATATTCAAAAAAATAAAAAATGTACTACTAGTGTTGTACACTGTTGTTGGTGAGTCGCCTTTCTATAGTATTATTTTTTTCTACTTTCTTTAGCCTGTGATTCTGTGTGATTGTAGAGAGTCATCTTTTGCCAAAATTCAATTTCAAAAATATAATTACATCCAATATTCAACTGGTTTGAAACAAAATCGAAATCATTCGAAGATAATCACTTCGATATTAGTCATTGAACCATAATTAAAGTCATTGATGGTCGGTTGATCATAATATGGATCGAACCGAGTTATATTGGTCGAGTTGTCTACGTAGCCTCCATCTATGTAGAATCAAATCCATATGAGTTCTACATGTCATGTCTTTTGGCTGTTTGGAGCCATCAAAGAGCTTTCTTGATGCTCCATTGTGCCCCCGTTAGTTGAGAGCGTAAGAGCTCTTGTTTAGAGTGATTTTGTATTGTTGTTGTATATAATGTTTGTATGATCATGATTTTATAGGAGGGGATATTTATAGGAGGGGATAGTTATGAAAGAAGAAGAGGTCATAACTATTAAAAGTAATTATGTTATTTGACCCTTAACATTAATTTTATTAATGTTGTATATTTTAAGTTATACTATCAGTCGCGATCAGTTAAGGATGGACATACTTCTCTATATTTTATCGAGTGTTCTATATTTTATGCTCTTATAGCTAAGATTTGCATATTTTTGTCTTAGTGTGTACATTAGAATTTATAATGACTTAATTTATAATGGCCTCACGGTCGCTTCAATACCAATTGAATCATACCGATCACAATAGTGGTAACAAAACCAGGGGGACCATGTCCAATATAGCGTATGATATGATATGTAACCTCCAAATTAAACCAATTTTTCTTAATTAATTTTTGTCGTCAATTAATTCAAGTCATATTCATTTCAAGCATTTTGACAAGGCTATACTGTATATCAACAATTAAATACCAACTTCCTGATTGCAATTTAACGAATTAGGATCAATAGATGTACTTGGTAATTAGAGCTTCCACGATTATAAAATTTGCGTGACAACGTTGGAAATGAGAAGAAAATTGACATTTCTCTTCTAAATAAGGAAATTCCAGGACAATTAAATTGAATCGAGCTAATTCAATATCTCAAAAAAATATAAGCACGTCTAATTCAAAATTATTAATTTTTAACCACTAAGACAAAACATTTGACCGATGGAATTTGCAAAAAAAAATAGTTAATTTGATTTTACTAGTGTTGAACCGGACCGATCCGATCTTTGTAGTATGTCTGTCGTCCACTCCATTATTAATTAATGTACTCGCATTATATACTTTGCTCAGTGATGATGTTCACAATTGGGCATGGGTACACGTGGGGGCATGGGCATTATATATAGTTATAGAAGATGAGGCTCATAAGTACTAGAAGAAGAAATGTCGATGATAACTAATCATTATTTATAGTAGTAAAGTATCATTTACATAATGTTGCAATAAATGTATATTGATCAAATTTGCAGGATACAGGACATAGTAGACTTGTGAATTGTGAGCCGGAAAGAACCTTCCAAGGCGACGGTTAAGTTGATGTTAATATGTTGGCAGTCTGGCCTGGCAAGTAATCTGTTTTCCTAAGTGGAATCTATCTATTATTAATTATTATTAATAATTTCTTAAAAAACATACAACATTTTCCCTTTATTTAAAATAACTCGCTGGAGTTGCGTAAAGAGTCACCCCTTAACGTGTTAGTGAGTTACATGCGTTTCACTTTGATTTCTTTTATGTTTCAGTCCGTCACATATTTAATAACACGTTATACCATCCTGTTAAATTAATAGTCACTCGTATTTGATTTCATATTCTCCCCTTTTGTCGTCCGATGCATCTCCATGGACGAACACTTCCCACAATCAACCGCCCTCCACCCCACGTTCTTCAAATTGCTCCGATTAACTGTGCTTTAATTTCTCTCTCTCGAGCCGACACGAAATAAACTCTCCATACCTTTGTGATTTCGTTAATTACTTGTGTGTGGAGATGATTGTTTCGTTTGAGAAAGAATTATGTATGACACTCGAACAGTACTTTGTTTTAATATTGTTGTAGGAGCGCGATACGAGATATGGTTGTCCGTGGAGCACCAGCCATTGCCATTGCAACAACCCTCTCCCTTACAGTCGAAGTTTCTAACTTGGAGGTTCTTCTGCCACCAATGATATTGCCACCAATAACATCGTTTAAAAGACTCCTCCAATTACAATCGAACCGCTCATAATTCGTGGACGGTTATTTCCTTTCATATTCTCTCTGAAATCAATGGATAGTTTCAATTACAATTCTTTTTCATTTTCCTCGCGTTGGTGTGCTTTCCTTGATTTATTCCGGGTTTTGAAGTAGAAGGTATTATTTTTATTTCATGTTTTGGATTTTGTTTCACAAAGTTTGATTTCCATTTTATGACATGAATTTTAAGGGTTTCTCATTTGAACTTTATTTATCTCTTTGCCTTGAATCCAGTTTGGGTCATGGTGTTTGATTTGTGGTTTGTTTTCAAGTTGGAGTAAATCAAGGTATTGGTGGAGGAGATGATTGAACAAGATGATAACCGAGATCAAGTATCAAAAGAGCAAATAATCAAGAATAATAAAGGTGAGTTACGGATTAAAATGCTAAAAATTTCTAATGTTTGTAAATATAGTAGAATTTATATTGGTTGCAAAAATTCTTGCGCGAGTGGTTATGGGAAGTGGTTCATTAGTTTGACATGGTAGATTGGGAGACCTAGCATTCATTCATATTTGCTATCGACTCATGTTTAATATAGATTTTATTAGTTGGTATATTTGGATCCACTACGGCTCTACTCGCATTTTGTTTGTCAAAAATAGTGCTTCCACTACTAATAGATATTGATCAACTATCTACCACAATAGCTTTTGGCAATTATTACATGTTTTAGTGCTTTTCTTTTCTGATTTGGTTAAATTCTATGTACTCGAATACATCTTCCAATCTCAAATTTTGTTGTGTTTAATTTGAGGATAAACTAGGTATAACTCAGGTTTAATGGATGTAGTTTCTTACTAGCACTGTTTTTTTATCACGGTTGTTCACTCTACTTATTAACGTTGTCTTTGTGCCTCAGGAAACTATGAGGATGAACGGGCGGTACCGATCACTTCAATAGGAAAGATAGACATGGGGAAAGCACTCCATGTTAGAGACAATGTCATTCAAGTTGAACGAACCAAAATTTTGTTTTGGTCTCGGAAGTCAAACGAGATAGTAGGTATTTCTCTTTTACAGGATGTATTTTTTAATGTAGTGTATTGTAGTTCTACAGAAGATCGGATCATGATATGCAATGGAAAGTCCTTGCAAGTCATTATAGATTAGGTTGCAAAATAGAATTAGATATGGACATATAATCTCTTTTTTGGTATGAGCTAAATTAGCTAATGGCTACTTGACCTCGCACAACCAATCAATTTTGGTGCTAGAGGGAATTTATTTTCGTTCCATTTTCTTTACTAATAAACAAATTCAAAATCCACTCTTTTAAGTTGATTGGAAAAGTACATCCCCGTACTTTTAGTAAATATAGTAATTGTGGTATGTTTTAAATTTTTAGTGGGAAATTTAAGATGTTGAAATGAAACAAAACTATCTAGAAATTCATCTGAATTTATAAAAGTTCTAATATGTATATTTGTTTCACCTTTTTTTTTGCTTCCGATGAAGTGACTCGCATATAATCCACGGGATAGTACCTCACGATTTCATTAGAAAGTATAAGTTATATTTTATTTCTAATTTAGAAGGTAATAAAAGAATTTATCTTTAGTGGTGTTATGATATCGATATAAGCTTCATAAGTGGATTATTTATTTATCTTTTATTCATTAATAAGTGAATTATAATGACATGATTTTTTAAAAAAATTATAAAGTCGAGCTTCCTCGGCTTAGTTTTTCTACTGCGATGAAGTGTTTTTTTTTTTTTTTTTTTTGATAATATTCCATGAAGAGTTGAATACAACAATGATTCTTCTATAACTTTGTAGGATAAATTTAGGATGGTATATTTTCATAATAAGAAATCACTATATAGCATACACTTCACTTCAAGTACAATATAATATAATCCATTTCCGACTAAATGTGTAACATTATACAAAATTAAAATTTAAGGAATAAATGAGTTATTTCAAAAAATAAAATAAGTAAGAATAAGATTCGTATATAGAAAAAATATGCTGATGGACCTAGATATCATGGCATAGAAAATCTAGAATTTTGATTTTATTTTTTTAATTTCAAGATAAAAGCAATTAAAATACTTAGTATTAGATTTAATGACACATGTCACAATATTATGATTCATCATATTAATTATTTTTATTCCAATCATTAATTGATAGGGACTTATTTTGATGAAAGAAGAGAATAATATATACTATAAAGTCCTCAAGATTTTGCAAAGTACACAACTTAGTCACTTATTTTGTATATAAACTCAACAACTTACAACCTATGTTATATTATTGTCATAAAATGATACGAGAGATATTATAAACATAAATATAATATAAGAAAAATTATTTTTCCTACGATAACTCTTTTATAAAAGTCAAAAAAGAATTCAAGATTTTAAAAAATCTACTACTTAGTCTTTCATACCTTACTTATTATATACATCAACATAATAAATTACACCATATAATTATGCTAAATGTCGTATTAATCGTTTGACAGATGAATGATCGCAGGATATTACAAATATACATATAATATAATATAAAAGTATATTTATATTTGTTAAAAATCCGTTCATCGCACGGAGGTAAATACTCAGTATTATTAATAAAATTTATTAATAAAAATTCATAAATAAGCGTGCTGAATTGCTAATAATCATGATTTATTAAACCAACTAAAAATAGAAAAGGAATTCATTAGCCTATCTCTTTTATCATTAATTTTGATCGAATATTTTAAAGATATATCATATATACACATATACTACATGATACACGAACACTGACCTTTGTTGGCTAAGCCAAGAGACTAAGCTATACAAAAGTAAAAGTAAAGGATATAACATTAAAAAAAAAAAGACTCTTTAGAAACTATTTTTGTATTTTACGCGCATTAATGAAAACACACAGTTTTGCCAATAATTTTTATGTTTTCCAACCTAAAATCCCCAATTAATCTAAGGTTCTTCAAGCTCAAAGTCGTTAATCGCACTTACATATTTAAAATAACATATGGAATGAAGAAAATGATTCAAACATCGAACCTCGAAGGGTCGTTTGGATCGCGTGTTTGAGGAGCGGATTTGATCGAACTAGGTTTTGTGAATCCGAAATTCGCTAATATTCATATTTGGATGATCGCATTCACGAAACCAAAGTTGCTCGAAACCCATCTACTGGAGGCTTCGTTAATAATGGGGGGGTATTATTGACGAAACCGAGACGCGTGGGTTTCGCTGTCTCTCAATTTTTGTCACAAACTTACATCCATACCCTCATATATTTTTCAAAAAGACATGAAATACCTCTTCTATGGCTGACTCATAACTATATATAAATCCTCTTTGCCTCCATTTTTCATTCTTCATCTTTCTCTCTTCTTCAACTCGACAATAGTGAAGAAACCCTAGCCATTAAAGTCCGTCGTCCTTCCACCCAGACACTACTAACGTCGTCGGCGTTCCAGCACCTTCATCGACGAAATCATGGGGAGAAAGCAAGCAGCGTAAGTTTATTTTTACGAATATGAGGTTTTAGGTTTCAATTCGTTGCTTATTATGTTCAATAGAGTTCGATTTTTCTCTTCTGATTATTGAAATAGTTAGGTTTTAAATTGGTTTTAAGGGTTTATTTAAGAGATTTGTTTATCGAATGTTTCGGTTGCAATTGGGATTATGAGGATGAATTGATTTTGATTAGAATTTGTGTACGATGTTTTATGTTGTTATGATTTGTTTGTTAAATAAAATGGTGTTCTTGTATAGAGTAGCTTGAGCATTGTCTAAATTATATTCTTTCTTAGTTTCATGTTCTATAGATCCAAGGCATCCACACTCCACACAAACAAGAGAAAGAGAAGCGTCGTTTCTGGCAGCCTGAAGAGGAAGCGGCACTTGTCGATTTTCTGGAAGAAGTTGTTGCTTCCAACCGAATGGGAGATGCAGGAGCTTCAAACCCGGAGTTATGCGTGAGTTCGAGTACGAAGCCGAGTGCCAAGTTTCCCGGATGCAACCTCGAGGGCCAAACCTCACATTGATTCTAAGCTGAAGATCCTCAAGAAGACATTCCATGTTGTACATGATCATGAATAAGACCAATGGCTTTCGGTTGGGACAAGTAAAACCAGCACTATCAAGATTGACAATGATGTAAGTATGGGATGCATTTGTCATGGGGTAAGGTTTACACATAACTTTAAGTCAGTCTTTTAATCATTCCAGTACTCCTCATGTAATTCCGTTTAACTAACATATTTCTTATGTGGTAGTCTCACAAAGGTGCAAAGGATTTAAGGTTCAAGCCTTTTCCACATTTCCATAGATTGGAGAAGATCTGGGGGAACGATTTGGCTAAGGGAGACAAAGCTCAGATGTCGAATGCTATGGCGGAAGATGAAGATGAATCAAGGAATGATGAGATCAATTTGGATGATGATGATTTTAGTTATGGAGCTGAAGGAACTCTGGAGATGATGAGGGATCGACCCAAAACACAAACACCACTCAAGATGGCGAGTGTTGGAAACGCTTCTTCTAGGAAGAAGAAGAAGCGCGATGAAGGTCCAAGTGATGTGAAGGAGTTCAGCGATAACATGAAGGAGTGTTTCGATGAACAAAACAAGCATTTGAAGAGCCTCACTGTAATCCTGGACGAGCATCCGCATTTCGATGAGAAGATGGTGAAACGCAAGACCGACGTGATGGTAATTTTTTTAGTTCTTAGTTGAACATTCTAGATTCTTAATATAGTTGATTCTGCATTCGATAATAGTTGAACAATGTTTCATTTGCAAGCATTCGAGTTGGTGAAGATGGAGAGTTTCAAGCTGTTAGAGCAATGGGTCCCTGCATCCGGAGTTGATCATGGCCGACAAGGATGACGTGGATAAGTTCTGATCCGTCGAGCTAGAGACTAGGGAGGCATACGTTAGCTTCCTTGTTCAAAGGAATGCACGTTCTGTTATCTAGTCTAGGTTTCCTTATGTTGGAAAACTTTTGTTGGATTACTGTAAATCCTTGAATGTTGGAAAACTTGTTTGAAAATCTTGATGATATTTTGATGAATCTGTATAATTCATCTGATTTTGGATTGATAGTAGTTTTATCAATCCATTTTGTAAATGTTAAGACATGTCGGACATCATGATTGATGATATAATCATCAATCACTTTTGTATAAATATTGATGATATATTCATCAATTTATATGTTTAATTATGTTTTCTTTACATTGCCTTATTCATTTTTCTTTACAAATGCTTGTTTTCATATTCATGTTACTTTGAATGGTTTTTGGTTATATAGAATGATCAACCCATGCCAATTTTTTCATACATTTTCATTCATTACAAAGTTAATGATCAACTAAGAAGTTCTTAACATTTTCATTTCTTAACATGCCCAAATCATCTAAACATACCACAAATGTCTGACATTCTCTACATATTACAAGTTTAACAAAAGTTTACATTGTTTAAGTTGAATGAAAACTACAAATTCTTAATGTCCAGAAGCATTTGTAGGCTCTCGATTTCCTTCCTCATTGATTGTCTTTTTGTTTTCAATTCCATAACCTCCTTTTGCAAAGCTTCATTCTCTGATTTCAACTCAATACATTCACTTGTCGTTATCTCAAGCTCCCTATCGGACTATTTGCTTATTGCTCCTCTCCATAAGGTAAGATTCATACAGAATCTTCATGCACTTCACAACCCATCCATTCGTATTGTCCTGGCTCCTCGTACCAAGTGTTTAAGCTACATTCTCCTCCAATCTATGAATGATCATAAATATGCGACACAATAAAAGCTTAAAACCACAATAACTACTTGGAAGATAATCAATTCCAGTGTTCTCTAAAATGTTATGATGATCATGTTAATAGTCATTTATTCTATACTGAAACTCCCGTTGCATTACATTGAAGGAATCCTTTTATGCAAAAACACTATCAAATCTATTCACATATTAATACCGCAAATACTTGTTGCAAACCGCAAATCTTTTGCCGTAATTCTTTGTAGAATAGTCGATGCACAACAAAGCTCGGAAGATGACATTCACAGAACACTCCCGACATCTGATACCCGAGATTGAGAGCGACCTTGAGGTCATCGTCGCTCAAATTTTCCAGAGGAATGTAAGAGTCGTCGTGGTAGGGGTTTGTACGTTCACCTCGAATCGACATTTTGGAAGTTTCGACGAATTGGGGAAGAAGAATTAATTAGGTTTTGATGTACGGTATCAATTGGGGAGAAGAAATAAAAGAGAGACATATTGAGGGAGGAAGATCAAAAAACGTTGTGTTCGAGGGCAAAAGGGTAATTCTATTACGAATCCCATTAGTGAAACCTTCGTTCCAAATGATTTCATAGTGATTCGAGACGTAAATCCTATTCAATCAACACTAACATCCAAATGGAATCAATTTTTTTAATCCAAAGCTCGAATCCTAGTCGTGCTAATCCTAAACATGTCCCGAATCCCATAAAACCCATCCATCGATCTAAATGATCCCGAAAGATAATAGAATACAGTAGTTAATGTCACGACCCGAAATCCACCCTGGCCGTGACGGCGTCTCAATCTCCTCAAGCGAGATGAAGAAGTTTCGAAATATAAAAACATATAGTTAGACTAAAAATTATACATCCAAAGAAGTTTCGAAATCAATTAAGGATTTCCAAAACTCGCTTTCTTTCCAAAACAACATGAATATATGTAAATATATATTTTCTAAAAACCCAACTCGACACTCACCAAACCGAAACCAATGAAAATTTAAAGGTTTCTCAAAATCAAAACACAAACCAACAAAGATCCAAACAACTAGAACACCCTTTACCAAATCCCACGAAAACTCCGACATTTAACCGGATCGGTACGATGGCACGTGTTCCCGAGATCGTGTCTAGGTACAATAATAACAAATAAGTCGCACTACCCTCAAGCGATAGGAGCGATCGTCACACTACCCTCAAACGATAGGAGTGACGAGGACATTAGTGGTCCCGATAATAGTCTATGGCCATGACTTTTACATATGCCCGAAACCAATCACGAACTTATCTCCACAATCCACTTTCCAACCACATTTCACAAACAAATTCTTAAACCCAATTCTCATAAAACCAACCCATGACCCCCATATACCAAATCAATTTCTCAAACACATCATTTCCAACAATATATTTGTATATATTTATTTATTTATTAGTACTAACTAAGGGCCTACGGTTTCATTAGAAACCGTTATATTACTATATGTTGTAGTCGATACTTACCTCCTTCCAAGCACAATGGTATCTACAATGCTAGAACGATTCGCACCCAATCACTCGTCTAATCAACGTCACTAAATATGGAAGCTTTTAATTAAGCTAATAAGATTAGCTTCTACTCACGAATCTCCTTCAAAGATCTATCTCTCCTCTCGATCTTCTTCCCTTTTGTTGTTTTCTTCACTCAAAAAATCTCTCTGCTCTCCTACGTTTTTCTATTTTTTTTAATGATCATAGGTGAAAGCACATATATATTTATTTATTTATTTGAAATCCATTTCACTATTTTCACCGATTAGAACCTTATAAAATTATTAGTTTCATGTAATATTTAAAACATTCATGTACTTCTCATTTTCATATTAAGACATCCTTATATTTTATTATTTAACTAGTTTTATTTTCAAGTCTAGTAATAACAATTTAGTCCTCATCTTCATATAATATAAAGTTATAACAATTTACGTAATGTCACGATATTTTTTATTTCTAATCGTGCGTCTTAGTATATGATGAATGAATGTATGATAATAAATTAAATTTCTACGTCTAATTATGATCCAACAAATATTAGGACCAAACATTCCATTGCATAGTCCTACTTTAAATTAACTCTTTTATAAAATAAAATTATAAAAGAGAATGATCGGTATTTGGTAGGTTGTTTGTGGCCTCAATTTTTATTAATAAAATATTACAAAATATAGCATAAAGTGTGAATTGGAGCATAGAAACAGAGTTCCTTCAAGAGGGGACGAAGGAGAAAATATTGACTGAACATGCCAAATCATCCCACTATAGTTCAAAACCTCAGATCCTAAAAATGATGAAGTGGGAAAATTGGGATTTCGGTGGAGGTGCTCTAAGGGGTGTGGCTATTATACTCAAGGGATTTAAAAAATTTAGTCCGTTTATTAATTATTATACTCTTTTGTAGAAAAACTCAACCTATAGAATAATTCTAAAATTCCAAAACAATAAAAAACATCATGATCAAACGTGATGCATCAATTGGGACATTCAGTTAAACTAGTACACAATACAAAATCAGGTTTCCACATGAGAAACACAATTTCTTAACAAAGTGACTGACAAAATAATGGATCATAAAACCGATAAAGAAAAAGATAATAGATACTTGAAACACGAAAATGATAATTTTGAAAACCATCGAATAGCTAGTGTTGTTATTATTTGATCAATAACAAAATAATTTCTTTTGGTAATCCAAATGATATAAATACCACAAATTTTCTTTGAAAAATCAGCTAGATCATTAAGAATAAAAGTAGGTTTTCACATGAGAAATGCAGCTTTTCAACAAGTGACTACATAAAAGACAAAGCATTATAAAACATATAAATAAAATGATAATGTCCAAGGGAACTTGAAACTTAAAGAGTCGAAAATGTCTACGTTAATAACCGTCCGGAGAGATCACTTTTATCATCCATATGTGATCTTTCATCGTCAATCATGCTAGAAATACCACTAGAAGGTTCGATAGTAGATTTTGGTTTGCTTGGCCATGAACAGATGTCATAGCCAACACCTTTACAACGATCATATTTTTTTATTCTTTTCAACCAATTCAAACCCTAAATGATTTTATTTTTTTTGAATTTGGTCCCTTCCTTCTTTTTGAACAAGAATCCTTTTGAGAGACAATAGTTGGTTCTGAAAATAACGGAATTGGATTATCGGCAAGTTTAGAGATTGCATCAACAAGTCATTTCCTTCGGGGGGGGGGGGGGAAAATCTTGGCGCTTCGAGATAACTCACTAAAATTCTCATCTACAATCATTCCCTTGTCAATATATTCCTCGGCATGGTATTGATTCTCCAATGTGGATGTATTCAAGAAATAGGAAGAACTCCCCTTTTATATTTCATAATCTCATGGTGCACAAGGAAGACCCATCGTCGATGTAAAATTACCAAAACATACAAGGTTCATTGTCTCATGGCTGCTCATTTCATATTATTTATATATTTCATTCATGAAAAACAATGAGACTTTCGTAACATGGTAATTGAAGATCATGATGTTGCAATTGTGGAACTCGAAGTCTTTGACCAAAGAGCTTATATTTAAGTTCTTGAAATTCGTGAGCTATTGCAAGGTATATTTTGTCTTCACTTCACGAAAATCACTTGTTGAAACTTGTGAATATTGCTTTAATTTGTGATGTGCTCCTTCCGCTCTTGAGGAAGCACGATTTCCAAAATGAAGATGTTTCGTTGTCCATGCATTCACAAAGTGCTCTTTAAATGGAACTCATGTCTTACAAATATAGCCAATCATTTCTCAAATTGTCATTCTTTATTTTTTTTCTAGCATTGTATATTGTTTTAGTTGTCGCCAACGAACTTGGATTCTCTTGTCTTAGTGAAGAAATTAATTGTCATGGTAGAATTCCAGTGCCTAATCATTTCTCCAACCCTTTTCATCTCTTCTTCGGAAAAACGGCGACAAGAAGGATGTCCGACATATCACTAGATGCTTCATCTACAATTCTCATCTACAGTCATTCCTCCGGGGGGGGGGGGGGGGGGGGGCGCTTCGAGATAACTCACTAAAATTCTCATCTACGGTCATTCCCTTGTCAACATATTCCTCCGGCATGGTATTGATTCTCCAAGGTGTGGATGTATTCAAGAAATAGGAAGAACTCCCCTTTTATATTTCATAATCTCATGGTGCACAAGGAAGACCCATCGTCGATGTAAAATTACCAAAACATACAAGGTTCATTGTCTCATGGCTGCTCATTTCATATTATTTATATATTTCATTCATGGAAAACAATGAGACTTTCGTAACATGGTAATTGAAGATCATGATGTCTGCAATTGTGGAACTCGAAGTCTTTGACCAAAGAGCTTATATTTAAGTTCTTGAAATTCGTGAGCTATTGCAAGGTATATTTTGTCTTCACTTCACGAAAATCACTTGTTGAAACTTGTGAATATTGCTTTAATTTGCGATGTGCTCCTTCCGCTCTTGAGGAAGCACGATTTCCAAAATGAAGATGTTTCGTTGTCCATGCATTCACAAAGTGCTCTTTAAATGGAACTCATGTCTTACAAATATAGCCAATCATTTCTCAAATTGTCATTCTTTATTTTTTTCTAGCATTGTATATTGTTTTAGTTGTCGCCAACGAACTTGGATTCTCTTGTCTTAGTGAAGAAATTAATTGTTGCGGTAGAATTCCAGGCCTAATCATTTCTCCAACCCTTTTCATCTCTTCTTCGGAAAAACGGCGACAAGAAGGATGTCCGACATATCACTAGATGCTTCATCTACAATTCTCATCTACAGATCATTCCTACCTCGGGGGGGGGGGGGGGGGGGGGGGGGGGCGCTTCGAGATAACTCACTAAAATTCTCATCTACGGTCATTCCCTTGTCAACATATTCCTCCGGCATGGTATTGATTCTCCAGTGTGGATGTATTCAAGAAATAGGAAGAACTCCCCTTTTATATTTCATAATCTCATGGTGCACAAGGAAGACCCATCGTCGATGTAAAATTACCAAAACATACAAGGTTCATTGTCTCATGGCTGCTCATTTCATATTATTTATATATTTCATTCATGGAAAACAATGAGACTTTCGTAACATGGTAATTGAAGATCATGATGTTGCAATTGTGGAACTCGAAGTCTTTGACCAAAGAGCTTATATTTAAGTTCTTGAAATTCGTGAGCTATTGCAGGTATATTTTGTCTTCACTTCACGAAAATCACTTGTTGAAACTTGTGAATATTGCTTTAATTTGCGATGTGCTCCTTCCGCTCTTGAGGAAGCACGATTTCCAAAATGAAGATGTTTCGTTGTCCATGCATTCACAAAGTGCTCTTTAAATGGAACTCATGTCTTACAAATATAGCCAATCATTTCTCAAATTGTCATTCTTTATTTTTTTTCTAGCATTGTATATTGTTTTAGTTGTCGCCAACGAACTTGGATTCTCTTGTCTTAGTGAAGAAATTAATTGTTGCGGTAGAATTCCAGGCCTAATCATTTCTCAAACCCTTTTCATCTCTTCTTCGGAAAAACAGCGTCAAGAAGGATGTCCAGACATATCACTAGATGCTTCAGTCTACAATTCTCATCTACGGATCATTCCTCGCGGGGGGGGGGGGAGGGGGGGGGGGCGCTCGAGATAACTCACTAAAATTCTCATCTACAGATCATTCCCTTGTCAACATATTCCTCACGGCATGGTATTGATTCTCAGTGTGGATGTATTCAAGAAATAGGAAGAACTCCCCTTTTATATTTCATAATCTCATGGTGCACAAGGAAGACACATTGTCGATGTAAAATTACTAGAACATACAAAGGTTCATTGTCTCATGTTTGCTCATTTCATATTATTTATATATTTCATTCATGGAAAACAATGAGACTTTCGTAACATGGTAATTGAAGATCATGATGTTGCAATTGTGGAATTTCGAAGTCTTTGACCAAAGAGCTTATATTTAAGTTCTTGAAATTCGTGAGCTATCTGCAAGGTATATTTTGTCTTCACTTCACGAAAATCCACTTGTTGAAACTTGTGAATATTGCTTTAATTTGCGATGTGCTCCTTCCGCTCTTGAGGAAGCACGATTTCAAAATGAAGATGTTTCGTTGTCCATGCATTCACAAAGTGCTCTTTAAATGGAACTCATGTCTTACAAATATAGCCAATCATTTCTCAAATTGTCATTCTTTATTTTTTTCTAGCATTGTATATTGTTTTAGTTGTCATAGTGAACTTGGATTCTCTTGTCTTAGTGAAGAAATTAATTGTTGCGGTAGAATTCCAGGCCTAATCATTTCTCCAACCCTTTTCATCTCTTCTTCGGAAAAACGGCGACAAGAAGGATGTCCGACATATCACTAGATGCTTCATGATTGTTCGTCACATTTTTAAGCAAGTATGATTATGTTGTCTCTTTCTTACAACTTCAAAAGGACAATTTTTAAGACAACTTGAAGTTTTCTTTTCGAAATTCCGACAAAACATTATTTATGGGAGGAGCCACATGAAGACCAGAGTATTCAAATGAATACCTGGAATTTTAAATTTTATTTAATACCTTTCCATTTTAACCAAAATTAAACCATCTCAAAATATATTGTTGAACCCAATATAAAAAGATTGAACCCAACAAATATTCTTGAACCCATTGAAAATAAAAATTGAGGCATCTAACAAGCTAGTTTAGTAGTATATATATTTTTTCTAATAATATTAGTTATATATAATTTTTAATTTTTTTTGTGGACAAAGAATTAATGCTTGAACGATTTCAAAAAATGAGACAATATAGTGGGCAATTGTAACAACTTAGTATTTTTATATATTTATAATTATTGTTGAAGATTGTCGGATTTTTTTCAACAATTTAATTTTTTATTATTTGTAATGTTGAACACGCTGAAATTATTCTCTAACTCCATCACTGGCATTATTCATGTTTCTATAAGAATCTCCTTTGTCGCATCCAATTTTTCATTCTTTTTAGCTCTTGATTGAAATAGCATATCCTCTTTCTACATAAAATTTTCTCACCTCATTGAGAAGTTTTTCTCTACTAATTTCGTAAGATAGTTTAAACATATGATTTGTTTTTTAATCATGTCTGGAGTTAAATCTTCTCCATTTTATTCATTCTAAATAAAATAAGTAAAAAATTTTATTAAGTAATATCTTTTAACAGTTACATAACAAACCGTAATAAAAACACAAAACGATTATGAAGAAGAAAGAACAGTATAAGCTGTTGTATAAACCCAAGCTAACATTAATTTTCAAATCAGAATAAGAATAAGAATAAGAATAAAAAAAGAGGGCATCATGTTTACTATTTTAATCCGAAGAAAAAAGTAGACAAAAAAAAACTATAATTAAATTTTAATTGGAGTATTGTGTGAGAGTTGATCATTTTTGTTGAAGAATAGGGACATGTTGCCAAATGAAAGAAATTTTTTGACTTCTGATCTGAGAGTTGGAAGACTTGTTTTGGCTTAATTAGTATTACATAATTGTAACTCTAAAGGTTTTCGACAATTTGGATATAATAATCAATAGATTGAGTTTTCCACAAAAGTCAAAAGAATTCTTTCATGTTGCCAAATGAAATTTTTGACTTCTCTATTTTTTTATTCTTTTGGGTTTTTAGAATTATTTTATAGATTGAATTTTCTACAGAAGGGTATAATAATCAATAAACGGATTGAAATTTTAAAATTCCTTACTAAAAAAAATATCCTTTGAAAATAGCAACACCCCACTCTACTCCAAGTAGCACAGTTCCTCCATATTGATACTCGAGTTAGAATATAAAATAAAAAAACATTGTTTTTATTAATTCTTTGATCTTGTTACATTTACAGGATATTGGTGAAAAATAAGCAGAGATGACAACTTTTATTTCTGTAGAGCTACTAGAAATAATTCTGTAAAAAGAAGCACATGGGCTTCCCTTTTGCATATCATGAGGCATGCAATAATATGTCAATATATATCTTCCATTTACCTATTGTGTGAGATGATAAATACTATTTTCATGTAAATTTGAGACCCAAATTGTATCTATTGAAATTTTCAGAGGATCTCCGGTGAATTCTTCCACCAAAACCAACAGATTTTCTCTATGCTTCAGAAAGGACCGAGGTATATGATACCTACACATTATGAAATCGAAGGGGTAAGTTACAACGCATTCTAAAATAAATAAGTAACATTTTAGAATTAGAAAAATAATGAAATAAAATTTTATCTTAATACGTACAATTCTTGAGAAGGCCTTCCCTTTGGAGTGTGAAATGAAACCCAATAGCGTCCAATGCTTTGTCCATTAACCCAAGCTTCTCCTTTCCCCATTGAACTTAAGTTCAAGACTACTGGATCATTTCCACTTGGTGCATCAAATAATCTCTAAAATATTAAAATTTCAAAATCAAATTAAATTATACTAATGAGTAATTTAAGTAAATTAGTACTACCGTCTATTAATACATATTTTTAACTTCTAGATACATTCGAAGGGATGTATATCTTCATAATATTGACTAAATATATCTTTTTTTAAATATAAAAAAAAAAACTTAAAATGAAAGATGTACATACTCACCTTGTACCATATAAGAGGAGATTTGGTAGAGATGTCGACTTTGGTCCATTCAACTTCATTTTCTTCTTTATATATCTCAGATTTTTCTCCCAACAATCCAACCTGCACATGCATACACACATCACACATGAGCATTTTATATTAAAAGCCTAGTAAATAGTAATGTGCCTTTTAACAGCCCATCATTTGAGAAATAAAAAATTTAAAGATTTAATTTGTTTTGACTGATTATATATACATACATACATACATATATATATATATATATATCCTGATAACTCCATGTAGATTGGGACAAATTATATGAATCTTCAGTACATCTAATTTCTACTGCGGTTGGTCCAGCATGCCTGCTCTCAAGGTAAGCTCCCGAGTCCTTCACAAATTAAATCAGAACAAAAAACAAACGTTAAAATGAGTAAAAAGTGAAAGAGTGGATATTAAATTTAATATCACTTTCCAATTTTAGCTAGAAAGGAAAAGGAAAATGCAATTAGTACGAAATTGTGATACGTATTTACCGGTAGTCCGACCATGACACTGAGAATCGAGATATTATTCGTTCCTTGTAGCAGGGATATCGGAATCTCTGCAGAAACATGCTTAGAAGTACGGTTCCCATGCGCAGATCCTGGTATTCATTTTCTATAAATTACTTTCCATTATTCTACTTAATTAATGTTAATTATTTTGAGACAATAATATCTAGTTAATCAATATATACCCCCCATTTTTCCCATTTTTTTATTGTTTTGAGACAGGACGTAGTTGCTTATTATAATGTCTAATAAGGAAGCCACCTGAATAATTACTATTGACGAAAACATGCACAATATGTCCCGAAGAATCGATATGGATTGTTGGGTCGTCTGTGCACGATGAATCCAGCTGAAAGCTGCGGACATCAATATATATAGTACGTAGTAATAAGTTTAAGATTCTAAGAAAACCCATCAACTTAAAAGTCTATAGAGCGATCGGTTGGTTTGATCGATTTCGACCGTTGTTTTTCGACTGAATCAACTACAATAGTTTTGTTTTGCCTGAATTAGTCGGTTTGGTTGTTTTGGGATCTAGAATGTGAAATATTCTACGGAAGCAATTATGACAAATTTGTGAATGATTATTTAAAAGAATTACCTAGAGGTATACCAAAGATAATCTGATTGATCTTTGGTTACGTTCGTATGCTCCAATAGCGAATCAGAGATTAATGAAGAATTCGTCGGACATGGGATCAAATCTCTGAATTCTTCCCACTTTTCCTCCTCGTCAAGTTTTTGGGCTATTTTGTTGATTCTCTTGCTTGGCTCTATGTTTACCTGTCATCATCACATTGTAAAAATGTATTTATTCTATAGTAGACAATAGGCATGGTACAATTTTAAAACCTCCCCTTCTAGCGGCGGATCAATTGATTCGATGGGTCCGATTTTCATATCTTACAAGGACCAAATCGACAGTTTGCAATTCGGAAATGTTATGCTTAGGGTTTAGAAAGCTTGCAATAAATTGGACATTTCAAAATGATTATGATTGAAGATTTCTACCTTTGCAGAGTTGAATGTTTCATTTTTACAGTCTGGTAAGATGCTGATCGACTTAGGAGGCAACTCAAATGACATATTCCTGAATGGAACTGTAGCGCTCGATTTTGAGTCGTTGTTCACGAGAAATGCCGCACATTTGTCCCCTGATTTTTCTTCAAAAACGTATGCCTAAATTCAGAAAATAAATTAAATAAATATATGAATACATAATTGTATCCTCACGTACATATAAGCTTTAATTTTTCGACGATACTGGAAATTAAAATTATCTGATTAATCAAATATCACCTGTTGAAGTTGACCTAATGAGAAACTTGATGAAACTCCTTCAAGTAAAGTTGTAGAACAAAGCTTGTTTGCAGCATGCAACTCTTTTAGATGTCCCCATTTTGGTTGACTAATCAACCCTGTGAATATTAATTACGATATGTACTTAATTACGAATAATTGTGATTCATAAATCTCGTCCGAAAAGGACCAAAATATAAATTTTAAGATAATCTGATTACGAATTCTATTAGTGTTACGCGCACTCACCATATTCGTCGAGGGGAGATTGATCATAATAAGCTGTAATGATATATGGTGCTGCTGTTCTTCCAAAATGTGTTCCACCATGATACTGCAAAGTAATTCAATACTTAACCTCATGATAATTAATTATAAGATGGAATTGTAGCTTTATTAATTACCATGTAATAATTAATAAAGCTTCCATTTTTCGCGACAAATAGTGCTGCGTGAAATGCAATATCGTGAGATGATCTTAAGTATGGTTCTTCTCCATAACCTTGAAGGCTACACAAAGCAAATCAGCTTTCAGTACTTAAGATCTACAATCAAATAAAGTTTCAATATATAATAATAGTTAAAAGTATTTTTCTCATATTACATCTCATTTAAGCATATAAATATCGAGTAGTATTTAAAATTTAATTTTTAGAAAACGGAAAGAACGTACAAGGAAGGCCAATTCTCTGTCCACATCGCCGGTTTATTTGGTGAATTTGGACCAGTGAAAGTTTCCCCACACCTCATTCCATTACATGGTATTAATCTGCAAACAAAAATTAACTATTTCATTTATAATTATGTTTTAAAAATTAAATAAATACTCCATCCGCTCTCCAAAATACATGAAATTCGATTAATATGACATAATGTAATTAGATAGATATAATAAAGATATTTTTGTTAAAGACATTATCTCTAAACCTTAAGCATAATTTTTTGTGATAAAAATATCCTCACTTTTCACTTTATTAATTATATAATGCAGAATTAATCAAAACATCATGTATTTTATTATCATAAAAAAAATATTATGTATTTTGAGACTGTGATGTATAAGTAAATACTGACCATTGGATCAGGAGCATCAGTTTGCTTGCACATCATCCAGGGAACACCAGTTTGCAGATCAACGGCCATTTTGCTGCCCATTTTATGTAAGCTGGCCCTTTCTTACTGAATGTGCCTTTCTCTATATTTTGATACTCATTCTCAATCTGAATAATAATATATAACTAATCAATAAATAAATCCATAGTTAAATTTTGTTAACACTAATTTAAGATTTAATCATTACCTGCGACAGGATTATTGGTCCTCCTTGTGAAGCATATAGGCCTTCTGACTTCATCAAGTTCACTATTTTCGTGGTAAAATTTTGCATGTAAAACTATAAATGCCAAAAAAACAGAAAAGGTTTAGAAGACAATAAACATAAATGACAGCAACAAAATATGCTGTTAAAAACACAAAGGTACAATTGTTTTGTGTCCTGAAGCATGTCTTACTTACTTCTAGACCGCAAAATAAACGGACCTAAGCAATATGCTAGCCAATAATCCATGCATATACCTTAAAAGGTTCATTGTCAGTCCGGTAGATGATGCCCGGAATATCATGCAACCAGAAGGGAAGACTGCTAACTAATACCACAGAAAAAACACCATCGAAGTTAAGATATATACCGGTAGAGCCGAAACAAGAATGACATTTTTGTATGACTCAAAAATAAAGGTACCCGTATGTCCATTCGGCTTCGATAAAAGGTCCAATCCGAAGGGATACATAAAGGTCTTGAGCTTGAATTTCCTTGATAAATTTTACCAAATCATTTCTCCCACTGAAATCATACTCTCCGGGTCGGGTCTCGTGGAGGTTCCAAAACACGTACGTTTGAATCACATCGATCCCTCCTTCTTTGGCTTTTGCTAACAGTGATGGCCACATCTGGACATTTCATCGTTTGATTTAATCATTTTTATTTACGTTAAGAATAAATATACTAATTTATTGTCTTAATTTTAAATAAATTATCATTTTCAATTTAATTTGAAAATATTTTAATTTCTTTTTAATAGGATCACATATATATATATATATATATATAGTATACAGGGCATGTCGCGATCTCTCTGGAATATATAGTACCGTATGTTGAGCACAATGCCATCCCGTGACGAAATAGAAAGCTAAATAGGCACACATAATGTGACTTTAAAGGAAAAAATTCTCATGAAAATCTGCCTTTTTTGTTTGGTTGAAAAGAAAAAGAAAAAAGATCACAATATATTTGATTCTGTTCCAAGCTAATCAACTGATCGAGTGAAAGGAAAACGGACATGACAAAATTCTGACTAACAGACTCTTGATTAACATCAGAGTGGATTCGATCGGTCTAATATAGGAACGATAGAATTTCGGAGTTTTCCTGACTCATTTTGATCCAAAAACTCCAAGTCGTGAAATCCAATTCGGTTGAAATTAATTGACTAGTAGGACTTATGAACATGAACCGAACCATAACCAAATCAAACTATCATATAGTAAGTGATATCAGAAAGAAAAACTTGATTAAATGTTTTTTTGTTACAATACCTCAGGAGTGCTCCGAGGATAATGAATGGAACCAGAGAATAGGAGCTTTCTCTGGCCGTCGATGATGAGTGACCTTCCGTCATAACTTACATTTCCTCCTCCTGTTGCATTGGCACGCCACCTTTGCGCCATGGCCACCGCCGAAACAAGCCAATATAGTATCAATAGCTGCCGAACCATGATTGATTTCTCCTACTTGAAATAATTTTCTGTACTAGAGAGTTAGAGAAAAATATATTAGATGTATAAGAGAATTCTGTAGCTGTCGAGGAATATATGACAGAAATTCCCATTCATGTTTTGTCTATACATATGTATAAATAGATAAACACTTAGTAATAAAAGTTGCCCAAAAAATTGCATTATAGAGTTGAACAAGCAAAACTACTCCATTAAAAGGCTCTGACAGGCTTATAGAATGAAATACAATAATAAGATTAATTAAGGATAAAACTAACAATTTTTGGAGTGGCTTCAACTACAACTCTATTTGTTTTTTTTTTTTTTTATATAATTATAATGATAATAACTCTAGTTAATTAACAAGTAATAGAGGTAATGGTGGTTTTGTTCTATTTCAAAAGCACGGCACTGCATCAATATGCATAAGATTTTTGGGCTTCTTGTTTTTTTGTTCATCTTATGGAAATTCGCAGTCAACAGAGTTTTTTTTCTTTTTTACAACAGAGATTGGACCAATATTTAACTTGATTTAAAATATTGTTAATTGTGTTTTTAGACATAGAAAACAGTTATATGCTTTGCACGTTGGAAAAAAAAAAGGATAAGATAAAGTTAATTAATCGTAGGCAATAAGAAGCTATGTGACTTGCACTCATTCTTGTGTCTTGCTGCCCTGGTTACTTAGTAAAATGACTTGTACGGTTCCCTTTGTGGTTTGTGTTGAAATTCCTAAACTGAAACGTTGCGAACGGTTCGTAATAGGATTGTTGATCACTGTTCATCCGGAGGTTTAGTTTTTCTAATCGTTTATCAACTTAACTCGAATCGGTTATGATTCTGTTATAATATTGGAGTCTAATAAGGCAATTTAGAAAATTTCATTCCTAAGACAGAGGAGATTCAATAAAATCGACGGTTTCCAGCTGAATTTGACCAGAGCTGATTCTAGTCAGATTTTTGTCCAGATTTAGCTTCATAATATAATTGGTAATAACATTTTTGGACGGCCCGTTGAGCCTTAGATTCGTTAAGCCCAAATTAAACAGAATGACTATGATTACAGTTTGAACCCAAAACAAATTGGTGTCGGCCCAATCCTTAAGTTCGAATCCAAAAAAATTCAAATAAATGTTTGCCTGATTAAATAAATAAAGATCTCCACCCCCACTTCACAAGCTTTTTTTCTTCTAATTCTTTGTTTGAGAATTTATCGAATGATGATCTTAGGGTTTTTATTTCTGCAGCATGGTAGATATTGAACAATGGTAATGACTGTATTCTCTGTAGAGAATGTGGTATTCCATCTAGTTCAGTTATATATAGGCTTTTGGAAATGGCTATTATATTTTTTTTATAAAGGAGGGGCTAAATTTTATTCATAATGAAATTAAATGTGACCATGCTTGTTAAGTATGTTGTTTGATAATCTCCAAATGAACTTCCTAATCTTCTAAACTAGGTAAACATTGTTGACGTTTGTATTATCAAACATCTTCCTTCTCAACAAGGAACAGGGGCGGATTACAACCGAAATAACAAATTTAACAATGTCATCAGGTACATGCACCTGAGTCTTACATGAAAACATCTAACAATATCAATATGAACTAATGGTAAAATGAAATATTAACATATGAACTAACTTCTAGCATCTAACAATCAAAAGATAGATGACAAATCATCTTTGACCTGCTACAATAGCCTTGAATACCATACCTGTACACACCTCAAGTAAGTCATCCTCTTTAGTAAACCAATTACCACCCATAAATTGTGTTTCCTAGTGCACGCCCATACACTAGTCATCAAAACGAAAAATATATCGATATTGAACACAAGATATTGAAGATTGGCTAAGCTCTGGCTCAACGACTTATTGATCGGAGCCTCGAGAATCTCACTGTCCAGGAAGGTTTTAATATTCGAAGTTGCTTTATCGATAGAAGAGTCTAAGATCATACCAATTTGTAGCCCTACACTTAGTGAGATCCTCGGGAATAATTGGAAAGTTGATTTCCTTACAGTTATCAACAGAAAGCCCTCCAAGATCATCAACACTCTTCGACCTGTATACACTGTTAGAAGTTAATTTTGAGCGACGTGGACCTGAAGGAATAGTAGAATGAGTTGCGGGATTATCAATCTGTACTAGAATTGTCGCTAAATCAGACCCCAGGCGAGCAACGTTATTTAATTCTGAAACAGGGATAAGCTTATCCGAGGACATGCTAATGTTTCTATTATCCAGGTTACCAGCAACTTTATCCAGATTATTGGAAGAGATATCCAGGCTTTCGTTATCCACAAGGATAACGTTATCCTAATTTGCCACAATCTTTTCAACAGAAATTTCCTGGTCTCTTGTAGCTTCAAAAATGATTTCCTTCTCAGCCATAATTATCTCACGACTAATATTAAACCCTTGTAACTGATCAAGTGATTGGGCCCTCCTAAACCGTGAGATTCAAAACCAACTATATTTTGAATTTGAACTTCTTATTGTACAGGTAATTGACTAGGAATAGAACTCATCTCAACTCCAACTCCAACGACTACCTCCGGAGTTTCCGAAATCAACGATACATCGTTCACCTCACCGGCAACCACTACTTCCCAATCAAAAACCACCTGAATTGTCGGAGACTTACATAGAACTATGGGACTTAGATAAACATGCTCCCCTTTGATGACTTTAAGGTCGTAAACTTTATTGTCAATGGCCACAGGGAAATAATAGGGAATATCAGTACCGATTATTTAGTTTATTTGAAAGTGGCAACAATCTAGTCTCTTCCTCAATTAAGTACCATCGTCTACCTTACCTTAATTAGATCACCACATTCTCCACAAAATTTAGTCAAGAATCCATCGAATCAGGCATGAAGTGGAATTCCTTCCACACGAATCTTCATAAATTTCTCGGTACAAACCAAATCCAGGGACAAAACCTTAGGCATTTTCAAAAGCTCTTAGCTAGTAACCAAATTGCACCAATATTCATGGCACACTCACGATCCTCCAATGATTCAAATGTTATAAGCATCACCGAGGTTATCATCATTGTTAGAACCACATTGAACGACACTTCCTCCTTAATTCTTTCCATATCATCTGCAACAGATAAGGAGGAATCGAAGATGACCAACTAAGCTTCGATTTAACCATTCCTAGTCCTCATCCTCCATCTGAAGCTAAATACGGCCTTTCTTCTCTTTCCACACTTTTTGAACTGGTTTACGCCTCCGACCATCTCTATTCATTGCTGGTCCCTGGCTTAGGCAAATAGGAAGGAAAAGTTTTGTGAGTGTACCCTCATCTTGGGTGGATATGATCTTGTGGATATGCAAAAGACACTGAAATATCACCACACCAATTATTCAACCATCCGTAGCGTTAATTGTGTACCACGCTTCTTGCTCCAGAAGAAAGAAAACAAATCCAAACTTTACTCCTTCCTATTTGGTTTAAAAGTAACATAGATTCTAATTGCCTTCCAAAACGGGGAGAATAGAGATTTGAACTAGATATGGTTCATGTTAACTGGGAGATTCCCATATGGAGCTTGAACAGAGAACTCTAGCCAATTTGAAGGATTTCCCATGTCATCCCTCTCTTTCTCTCATGAGTTTTTTGAATAATATATGCGACTCGGGAGATTAATTGTCTGAATTCAGAGATTATCTTAAAATTCTTCTTGAGATCTATCCATGGTAGTTTCGTGATTGACTAATGAAGGGTGGTCTTTGAAAATATTAGTTAATAAAGTTTGAAAACCTCTTGATAGTGGTCGGCTTAAAAGAATTGGAGAATTAATTAAATAAATAATGACTCATTTAAATAGGTAGACAAGTAATATGTGATAGTTTGTGTGATGTAGACGAAATAAAGAAATCGAGTTCTCAAAACTCGATCTTTCGTAGTTAATTGGATGATTAATGTTTAATCAGTGGGTTATTAAGAAAACGAAAACTAAAAAATCGAGTTTTGATTACTCGAATTTCATCATTAAAATATCATTACCCTATCATCGTGTTATTTAATTAGATTAAATTTAAATTCGAGTTTAGTAAACTCAATCTTGCTCAAGTTCGAGTACATGAACCGATCTTGCTTTCTGATAAGTAAAGATCGTCACGTGTCGTGAAAAATCGATCTCTGCATAATCGAGAACACAAAACTCGAACTTGCCTCATAATCGAGAACACAAAACTCGAACTTGCTATAGTTTGATAACACGTGCCGCCACGTGTCAGTGCGGGGTTAAAGCATGGATTACGTTGGGATAAAATCCTCCCATAATCGGCAACACAGAGCTCGATCTTCCATAGTTCCTCTATCTCACGTCTCTCTCGTCTCTCTGAAAACTCTTCACCGTTCTCACAAAACTCTCTCCATCTATCACTCTGCACAAATCTCTCAAAAATCTCATCGGTCCCAAAAGCCCATCTCCGTCTCAAAACCTTTTCCGTCTTATCAAAACGGTGGTAAAAATCTGCAAAACTCGAACTTACTAAAAATTTGTTCCGATCGTTATGGAATTAGGGTCGCCAGAAGTACTTAGTTGGTGCAACTTTCATGCGACGATTTGATACGATGTCATGTCCCGTCCATGTTGCTCTACATGTGACTGGGTAGGTTGTACATGTGTTCCAACATGCTGGATGTAACTCATCTTCAAAAGATTCCTCGTCATCAAAGTCTCATATTCCTCGCAATCTTCCTCCGACTCAATCAACGGGAGTCCCGACAATTCTTTCTCGTCACTCTCTACTCCATTGTCGTCCTCATCGTCACAAATGTCTACCCGAGACCTACTTGGCCTCAGCAGATATGGTATCAGGGGGATATTTCTGTGGAGTTTGATTTGGAGCGACGAGATGAAGACTTCACGACTAATTGTCGAATTCGATATATCCACGATAATGAATCATCATCTGGATCACTATAGGAGCTTGCCTTTCGCCGTCGCCGTCCGTGTATACAAATTGGAGATACAACGGCACCGACTCTTCCATACGAATACCGACATTATTATATATTAATTCTAAAAATTCATCGTAACTCATTATACAATCAATTAAACATCATGAGTCGGCAATACCGTAGCACACTAATTTATTATCTACCGTAAGTAAAGAATTCCTCCACGATGTTTTCTTCTAATTTTTATCTCCACGATGTTTTCTTCTAATTTTTAACGATGGAGATTTACTATTAATTTGTCCCAATTTTTAAGATTTGCAACACTTTTTTGCCACGTGGTAGTTTCTATACTTTAAAACCTACAAGAGTTAATATTCCATCTTTTGCAAATACGGATGCAAATATTTGAGTTTTTGTATAGATTAAAAAAATAAAAATGAAAGTAGTAATTTGATAAACATAATTTTAATAATCATTAGCATATGAGTGATATATGTACGATGGAAAAATGTGTTGAAAAGTCAGGTTGTCAATCTAACTTTGATCAAATTTTGCGTGAGACCGGCTTATTATTTTGTCCAAAAAAATTACTCAAATGCGATTCTACTGTATGTTGTAGATGAATGTGGTATAATCACTTATAGAATTTGACTTTTAAATGAATTTAAAATTATATGTTGAAATAAGTTGTTTAATGTATGTATAAAGTACAAAATTTGCATCATTTATGATGATGGATAAAATGAAAAGAACATGTTTTTTACCTTAAAATTATCAAATTTATATGTATTTTAGAAAAATATATATTTAAATTTATATCGACGAAAATAGTAAGTAACTAAATACCTAGTGAAGAAGTGTATTCAGAGTCACCGGGCGGAGCTAGACATTATTAGAATTCAGCCGGTTCAAATTTTCAATTGAGATTAACTTTATAGTTTAAAGCTGGTTCATTGCTATTTAAATTAATATATTTAATACAAAATTATCATCATATTTTAAGATTTTGAAGATTTGAGGGTATTCATTTGAATATTTTGGACAACGGTGCCTTCACCACTGATTTGATTTATGAAGGAAAAAAAATTTGGTGGATAATTATTATATTTTAATTAAAAATAATAAATATCGCATATTTTAAAGAGTTTGTTATGAATAAATTCGTTATAAATCAATTGAAAAAAATTATGTCAATCAAAACATGAACTAGTTATTAAAGCACAACTTCTCTCTTCAACGAATTGAATGTTTAAATCTCATTACAATGTCAAAAAATAAAAAATTATAATTATAATATAAAAAATTTATTGATTGAAACTATTAAATATATATAAACAAATGCACGACGAGGCGAATATGAAAAGTTGAAATTTTATGACATGACTCATCTTCTGTTTCATATTTATAGATAAAACCTTACCCCACCTATATTCCGCATAAACACTTTGATTAGTTTTTTATACCTAATTAAATATCTCCCCCTAACTCCATTTTTTTAATATGCAACTTGATATTATAGTTTTGTAATGATGGCTCACTTTTACGTGATCTAATAAATATGCTGACACACAACACAGCAATTACTATAATTAAGAAAACATTGTGAATTTGCTAGATAGATAGATAGAGTCAAAATTGGCTGACCATGAAGTAAATAAATTAAGGAAAAGAGACAGAAAAAAGTTCGTAGAACAGTGACCAGTACTGACCTCAAGTCTTCATGTTCATTTCACTTGGACATTGTATTTCATAGTCTCTTGGTAGAAGAACTATACTAATCGCAATTGATTGTGACATTTTCTAGTAGTAACATTTATGTTTCTTCCACTCACCACTAATTTATTAGCAGTAGCATATTACTTCTTCCGTCCTAAATTATATACTAATCTAACCGTCTTTACGTAAACCAATAAAATATATTTTTAAGGTTGTTTTGAAATATATTTTTAATTATATTGGACTAAAATATCCTTATAACTAATTCACTTCTCTTTCTCGATCATTTTCTCGGTGTGATTATTCTCCAATCTCCTTTGATATTTTTTTCCTCTACGGTGCCTTGCTCCATGGAGATTGTATTTCTCTAAATCGTTTCTTCGAGTTCAATTTCTCCGGCGAGCACAAGCTTGTGGACTCTGTTTTCACCGACCACCCTACGTCGATCACCGAAGGCCTCTTCACAAACCTGACACGTGGCATCGTGATTCAGCTTCTCAATTTCGCAGAGGCCATGGCAATTTCAAAAAGGTCGATTGAGAAGCTGTTCAAAATCCTAGACATGTACGAGGCTTTACGCGACAATGCTGGCGGCGATCGACAATTTCTTTCCCGAGCAATGCGCTAATGAGCTCAAAACGGAGATGAGCACGGCGAGGGCACGGCTAGGAGAGGCGGCGATTCTGATATTCGGCGACTTGGAGTTGTCGATTAGGAACGATCAGGGAAAAACTCCGGTAGCCGGCGGCGCCGTTCATCCGTTGACTCGTTACACTTTAAATTACCTAAGATTCTCTTGCGATCAGTACAAGGATACATTGGAGCAGATCTTCAAGGAGCATTCGAAGATCGAAAGAGCCGATTCGACGAGCAGGCCACGATTCAACGAATCGGAAAGCGAAAACCCCCAAATTCCAAAATTGTGGACAACAAATAAGGGGTAGAATTGGAAATAAAATTTACGTTTCTTAATTTTTGTCAAAATTTACATTTAATTTGAGACAAAAATATATGTTTATTTTAGTATTTAATTTGAGACTGGAGGGGTAATTAATTAGTACGGCTGATCTTGATCTAAATAAAAATGATAATAGTCCGGCGTAGAGAATAGTAACATAATGATGTTTTTTTTTATTCCCATGCTATTAAAAAAGGTGTTCAATTTCTATAAAATCATTTTATCAAAAAAATTAGGAAACATCTTCGAATAACTTGAATTTTGAAAATTTGATAGTTACAGCGTGTGCTCTATCTTGCTTTAAGATATTTTTAAAAATATTATTTGTTTTAAGAAAAAAACTAAAAATACACATTTTAAAATTAATTGGAACAAATAACGTACAATTAATATCAAATGAAATTAATAGCCCTAGTAAAACAGGGTCATAACCCTTGACTGATATTGATTGAACAAAGGCCAGATAATTCTTCCCTTCACAAAGACAAGACAAAAAACGCAGGATGCATCTGACAGTGATTGCAGCGTCGGCCTTCCACAGCATCCGTGTAACTTCCTTTCCCTAAAGATCACGTCATCGCCATCAAAACTGATGTCGATGCCCCACGTCATCACCCTCCTCCTCTCGGGTATGGCGGAGGCAGGGTGGCCCCGCTATTGTCTTCCACTTATAATTAATCAACATTAATTTTTCGTTTATTTATTTTAAACCTAATTAATTAATGATATTAATTGAGATTGATCGGATTTAACAAAGCTATTTTTGCAAGGCGACTTTATTGTGTTTGACCTCATGACCTGCACCAAATGAAGCTAAATATAGAATCCAACTTTAATTGATGACTTTTTTCCCCTAATTAGATCAGTCAAATGGTTATGTACTGTATATACCTAACCTAATAAAAACGCAGGTCAGGGCACATCACCTCCCAAAAATTTGAATCAGAACGTTAAAAAAATAATAATAATTATAAAAATAATAAACATCGAATATTATTATCTATTCAGCAGTACTTTTATTATTATTATTATTATTATTATTATTATATAAAGTCTTTATTATATATATAAATACGATATTTCAATCATATAGTTAATCAGCAACCAAGGCGTAATCCAATATTTTTTAGTATTTTTTACGGTGAGAAAGTGAGTTCAATTCATGTGAAAGTGAACTTGATTATAAATTTGTAGTAATAGATAAATAAAAAGAATCAAAGATTAGTATAGCAACCATGATCATATATATAACCCAAAGTGAGATTCAAATATATATATATATATAGATAACCCAAAGTCTTGAACTTTTAAATCTAGAAATGACATCTAACTATTTATAAACATGCATCTCCGTTCGATCATTTATTACATTTTTGTAAACTACTAAATTCGACTTCTTTAAAATTTAGGATCGTAATACTGTATAAGTATTTTGATCGAATATGGTTCCATTACAAGTTATATTTTGATTTATCATCGATCGAGTTCGAGTCTAATATTATGCCTTCGCTAAGAGATGACGTATAATTCTCATTACGCACGCAGGCTTGGCCATGTCATGTTTATAGGACGACGTATTATTCAAAGCCTCCGTTGAAAACCAGGCTTAAATAATCTACATCTCACCCACACCATAACTATCTTGCATGTCACTATTCGCCAACTATATTTCCGTACTTCCTCTCCAAGTTTCTCCTTTTTGCCCTTCCTAATTTCTTTCAATCAAGGGAATATCAGACACGCGTGTGTTTACCAACATTGTCTACGTGTCGTCAGCGTATTGGTATAAACACAGTGGGAAACTTAAACCGACGTGTATAATGATCATTTGACTGAAGACGTCGGTCAAAGGTTTCGTGGACACGAGAAGATCAACAACATAAGGTAAACGACAAATGATGATGACGAATGCAATGACACAATATCAGCCACATACTACATACAACACATTCGCGCGTTAAACAACTGTCCTTATAGGCCACGTGTCCTTCTTCAATGTCTGCGGTCAGGTTCAAACTGAAACCAAACCACATAAAATAAAATTATCTACCTTTTTGGAATAATCCATAAAAAAAATAATAATAATAAAAGAAGCCTAGATCTTTCCTGCCAAACCAAGTAACAATTATAGGAATTACACTGAATATAAATGACGGCGCCTGAGATTACAAAATAACATAAAAGTAAAAGTGACCAAGTTGCAAGGGAAAACCTTTTGTTTCACATTTCCGGAAAGACCACCTATTTGTTCGTTTATCGAGTTCAACATGAAATTATAAATAAGCTCTATTATGGATCGTCAAGCATTTGATATTAAGGTTCCTCCTCCTTTTTAGTAACAAATGAATCGAAATAGGCCAAACCGAGAGTTAGCAAAGATAAACAAAAATGGATTTGTGAAGTTGAGAAGTACAAGTTTCCTATCTTCATATGGCGAGAAATGGAATAATCTCAAATTGATCAAGCGGGCTATAGCTCTCTTCTAAGAGGGCCGTAAGTTAAATGGATGCGGCATCGCAAAGGCTGTCAATATCAATATATCTCACGTAACACCCACTAGTTCTTTCATTCCATCTAATCTTATATCCTATTGTGATTGGGATCCTGATAAGCATACCGAGGTGAAGAGAAGTGAAGAAAAGTATTTGTCGAGTGAATATTAGTTTAAGGACTAGAAGAGAAAAGTTGAGAAATCAAGGGCTCGAGAACGAAAATAAAGAGGCACTCTCCTATCCAACGGATTATAGCTACAATATTATAAATCAAGAAGAAGAGGACATGAATTTTTGGATAAACTCACAAATCCGAATAGTTTTTGGAAACTCATAAACCCTAACAAGAAACGCTCATAAATAATAAAGATAAACAAGCTCATATGGAGTCATATTTTCATTTCATCGAAATCTAAGTCTCAAATAACTATTACAAGTATATATGTAGTGATAAGAAGACAAACCCTCGTAAATATGAATATTAAAGTCTAAGGACGAAAATAGACATAAACAATAATATAAGGACCATAATGAGAGTAATAGAAACTGTGGATCATGGAGGAAGTTTGGGCGAATGTTGCATTTGATCCCTTAGTGGTCCCTTAGTCAATGCGTGCGAACTGACAGTCCAAACTGTAGAGATAAACGATTTCTGCGACTCGACAGATTGGTCCTTCAAATCATATTACTTCACCGTTGACATCCCTGACTTCACTTCCCAAGCTATCATGAAAACCCATATTATATATCCGGTCAAACAAATTATTCTCGAGGTCTCACCCCATGATTTTAAATGATTCCCAATCGACGATAACTGGTAGTTCAATGTCGTATGCTCCGCCATCACCCTCCCGCTCTTCAAAGAGTTTTCTACAAGGTAGAAAACTCATTAACATAGACGAGACACATGCCATGGGGAGGACTTACAAGGTAGAAAACTCATTAACATAGACAGAGACATGCCATGGGAGGACTTACAATGTGACCCCAACCAGAGAATAATGGGCCAACAAAACAAGTCCATGGCAAGCGAGGACTCTTCACATAGTCTACATCATGGTCACGATTTTCATAGAGTAATAATATTAAACCTACATGACCATATATCAAAGCTCTTTCCTAGCAAACATACACTAGGCAGTAAACTTCCTCCACCATAGAATACTGATACAAGAATAAATTCTTCTAGTTTCCATGCATTATACGCATCAAACAAGTTCATTTTTGACATCTCATAATTACGAACTCCTGGTCTCTGATCAATTATACTTCCTCTTTCTCTAAACTTCCAACAAAATAAGGATATGACCATAATATCAAAATCATCGCAATAGAAATCAAGTTTCTACTATAATATACGTCGACAAAGACGCGGCCGCAGATGAAATTTCAAAGCTAATGCCAAGTAGGTGAGAGAGATTGCCATAGTGTAGGGGATCTCGAGTGACACTCGCCTGAATCAGCAAGGTCCGGATCAACAATGGTGGGACTCTCCTTGTTAGCAGCTCTCTGATCCATCGTAGCTCCATTAAGTTTGTCATTTTAAGTCAAAGGAACGGAAACAACCTCATGTCTTCGTGATTAGTCGAAGCAGTAGCTTAGTTTGTATAGGAAAAGGAGTACAAATTTGGAAGTTTCCTTGATCATAGAGAAATAAAACCAACTCAATTCCATCATGATGGAATCCGACGGCCGACAAAAGGAGAACGCGTGGGAGCTCTCCTTCAACACAACACAGATTCAATTCCAATAAATGGTCGTAGCCCACTATCACAACAAGACTCGCTATAGATATAATTGAACTGTCTAAATGTCGAAAGTAGGTCCCAATTTGCATCCATCGACGACTTACAACAAAAAAAGAGATAGTTGATAACTCACTGTAGTGAGTTTTAATGTAACTAATCAACTCATGCAACTTATAAATCAAACCATCATGAGCACTGGAAAATGGCAAGTTCGAACAAGGAGTAGGAAACTAACTCACATCAAGCAAATTCTTTCACAAAACTGATTCCACAATCATACAAGAGCAGTCTTAAACACATTTTGTCTATCTCAAGAAACACAAATCCAATGCCAATACATAATACCTTGTAATATGACAACAAAACATCAACGTCGAATCTACACAACACTCGACATAATGGCAATCAACAAGAATTCCCAATACTGACTTAAGTCTTCAAAACTATCAGGCCATTGACAAGAAAACTCCAATTGAACACTTCCTGATTTGAAATGCTAAATTCGTACAACACTAGTGGCAGAAAGCAACAATATGGATAACACTGTGGTAGTTTAAATTGATGACGAAATAATTCGGATGCAAACTTCATAATTCCAATCATACAAGAACACTCAAAGTTCAAGTCATCAAGAAACAAGCGAAGTGAAGTCGAGCATATTTTCCTTTTTGAAGGCATATTTCTTTAGTTGCCGGTATTCCAAACACAATAACGGATTTTTAGTCGCCTCATATTCCAAAACAACGATGGATCCCAAGTTCAAACAATGAAGCTCCCAGTCATCAAGAAATTCATAAACACAACAATAAAAGTGATTCGGATTTTTCAAACATCAAGACTAAATCATATAGCAATAATCCCAGTTCAATTACGTCCCAAATATCATCACCACTTTTCGAATAGAGAAATCCATACTAGAACTCAAGTTTACTCTAAAAGGAATTCATTTGTTGAGTCACTCACGGTGACAGGGAATGCAATTCCACCAATCATGAAACTCAAGTCAGCTTCTTCGTCATAGATGGGAGGGGAAACCCAAAAGTCGAACATCCCTGCTACTTCTCTGCCTTCACAAAAAATGTGATCTTTACTCTAAAAAATTTTCAGCTTCATGGAGACCACTAGAAACTATGAGCGAACCAGGTGCTGCCTTCTCCATCCTTGGCAGAGACTGGGGTTTGACTCAATGGAGGCTTTAAATGATTCCTCGTCAAATACAGGGACCAAGACCGAGTTCCTTATGTTTCTTCCCTTAAATCGATTAAGGGCTTAGGGGAATCGTTATCGAACCAAGCAACAACATCATGGCGGTCGAAGGTGGGGGTCGCGACTTCTTCAAATTAGTCGACGCACGACGACTGTTTCTTGCCCGAAACGTGAACCCAAACTTCACTGGACTCCATTTTCGCGTTCTCCTCAAGCTGGGTCGAGAGGGAAAATGACTGACAACTTCAAAGCTTTCGAGAGAATTGACGACGATGGGAGAACGTCGTGAGAGGAAGACGATGAAAGAAGAGACTCGCTCCGAGAACAAGCCATCGAAGATGGAGATTTGAGCGAGTTCGTCGATGGTGCGTCTTCAGAATGAGTAGCGATGACAGAGAGGGGGTTTTGGTCCAAGGACGAGCGACCGAGAGATGGCGGCCGGAGCCGAGACTCCGATACCACCGTATGACGGCTGCCCGAAGGGGGTCGGACGACGTCGGAGGAGACGATGGTTCGTCGTCATCGTCGATTGGGATCCTGATAAGCATCTGAGGTGAAGAGAAGTGAAGAAAAGTGTTTGTCGAGTGAATACTGTTTAAGGACTAGAAGAGAAAAGCTGAGAAATCAAAGGCTGAGAACGAAAATAAAGAGGCACTCTCCTATCCAACGGATTATAGCTACAATATGTATTAAATTAGGAAGAAGAAGACATGAATTTTTGGATAAACTCACAAACCCATAGAGTAATTTTTGGAAAACTTCATAAACCCTAACAAGAAACACTCATAAATAATAAAGATAAACAAGCTCTCACATGGGAGTCATATTTTCATTTCATCAAAATCTGAGTTTCAAATAACTATTACAAAGCATATATATAGTGATAAGAAGACAAGCCCTCGTAAATACGAATATTAAAGCCTGAAGGACGAAAATAGACATAAATAGTAATATAAGGACCATAATGAGAGTATTAGAAACTGTGGATCAGGAGCAAGTTTGAGCGAATGTTGCATTTGGTCCCTTAGTTCTGTGCATGTGAACTGACAGTCCAAACCGTAGAGATAAACATTTTCTGCGACTGACAGATTGGTCCTTCAACTCACATTCCTTCACTGTTGACATCCTTGACTTCACTTCCCAAACTATCATGAAAACCCATATTATATATCCGGTCAAACAAATTATTCTCGAAGTCTTATCCCATGATTTAGATGATTCCCAATCGACGATAACGGGTACTAATGCTGTATGCTCCGCCATCAATAAACTGCATGCCTCCAGTTAAGTAGAATATACATGTACATTAAATTTATTTTGATGAAAACTTGGGATAATATTATTTAAGCGTAGAAAAAATTTGTGTTAGTATTTAAAATATTTAAAATCCTCTAAAAAAATATTTAAAAATATTTTTTTCCCTTTCAGAAGATAATTCATTTACGAGTAACTTAACAAACAACCTTTGGAGTGAAGGGAATGACGTTCTTAAAAATAAAAGTATATGGTTCAATTACTAGAGATGACCTTTGAGAGTGATGTAGAAATAGCTGCTCAGAACTTCGCACGTGTTGAATTAAAAAAATTCAACTCAACGCAACGACTATGTACTGTAACTGTATACCAATCCCATCCATTTCACACGCTGCTGTATAGGCTGTTAGTTGGGCTTTTCTGTTTGCTATATATCCAACAAACAAAAAAACAACAACACCAAACCAAAGAAAGAAAAGAAAACAGAGAGGTATTAATACTACAGCGATACAAGAGAGATTAAGAAGAACAGTTACAAAGGGACATAGCGTAGCAACAAAGCAAGAAAGACTGATGAAGAGACAAGGAGGAGAGCTTGATTTACCAGCAGGTTTCAGATTCCACCCGACAGACGATGAGCTAGTCAATCATTACTTGATTCGGAAATGTTCATCAAAGCCTATTGAGTGTTTCCTATAATTGCAGAGATCGATCTTTACAAGTTTCTGAGCCTTGGCTGCTACCTGGTTCGTCTTCTAAACTACCCTTCCTTCTCAATTGATTTCAACTTTTAAAAATAATAAACCAACACTTTTTC
>JANIEQ010000322.1:0-14503 GCA_024708375.1 Oxalis stricta | reverse complement strand
AATAACATTTTCCCGAACAATGAAAAAACTAACAAAATATTATTCCACGTTTTTGTGTGACACTTTTTTATCCGCTGTTAGATTTGCTAACAAAATCATATTTTTACGTCAAATTTTATCTATGTGGCAGCCAATTTCCGTCGTTTTCCAGCTCATCGTCAAAGAGCAACACATCACGTGCCGATTCAACAAAATGACACGACACCATCATCAACCTTCCGAAAAATTTTGCTGAACACCGGTGATCCGTCCGTTGCTACTTTTGGCGGCTGGCATCGTCGGTGGTCGTCCGAACTTGGAAAATTTTGTTATGGCCAAACTCATTTCGAACGAGACGAACATCGCGTAGTACATGTCGGATTTTTCTAATTTAGCAACGTTCTGGGTAGATCTAAGTTTAAACCTTTAAGCTTAGATCTACATGCTGACAGCTGTAAAATTTGAAAAAAATCCGACACCACCTATGACGTTCGTCTCATTGAATCAAGTATGACCATAATAAAATTCCAAATTTCGGCGACCACAGACGGCGACGCCGCCTCAAGGCTGCCGGACCACCGATAGGTGGAGGAGTCCCGAATTTGGAAATTTTAATAAGGCTCGACTCGTTTCGACAAGCACGAACGTAGTGGTGGTGTCGAATTTTTTAAATTTACAACTATATAATGTAGATCTAAGCTTAAAAATTAGAGCAAACGATTTACATTTTTTATTTTTATTTTTAGACGAGCGTATTTATACTAAAGAAAAGGGTATGTGTGTCCTGACGTTCAAAGTCCTTCAACTTCAAATACGCATTAGTTAAGTCCTTACAGTTTCCAACTTTTAATTGTTTTTCTTGATGGAATATTAATACTCTTAATGGTTCCAATTTACAGTGTGACTTCTCAGCTTATTTTTTTTGGATTTTTAAAGGTTTAACTTTTTGAAGATTGGAACATCAACAGATTTAATTAACGTTAATTTTTCTTTTTTCCCAAATTTATTTCATAATTTGTGGATCACTTTTTTTTCGGATTAATCGAATCTTGTTTCCCATACATTCATTAGAATTTTGGGTATCCTACATATCAATCCGGATGTTTACAATGGATAGAATATAATGTTTTTAATAGTTAGGTTCGACTCTTCAAACATATAGCTCTTGTGTATGGCTTGTTACTTAGACAATCACTATAGCTTCACTACTACTATCAATTTTATATTTACAATGACTTTCATTATGTACTAGAAACTTAGCAATTTTTTTTAACATAGTTGGTCTATGCACTAATCAAGTAAAAGTTTATGGCTCATTACAAAATATATTAAATTGTCCGTCTAGTAACCAGTTTTTTGCGGTATTATAATGTTTTCGATTTTATTACAAGGATTATATGTAAACCGTGTCGATGGATTATATCGATACCAATATAATAACAAGTCTTAATTCATCACTGCAGCCGACTATAAAAATTTTCGATTATTAAATACAAGAGCTATGTGTAACTTAGATGCCGTCCCTAAAAATCTAAAACAGATTTGCTCCAGCCGGCTATATCGATGCTCGATAAGTGGCTTGGAATTTTCAAGCTTTCGACTAAACGGGAATCATAATTCATGCATGACCAAACGTAACAAAATTAAAGTTTAAGTACCAAAACATATTTTCTTGTAAATATTCGGTACCATCCCATAAATAATCCCTTCATATAATAAAAGACAGTATTTTTCAAGACTTGAGCTTCGCATCTTTTTTACGGTCAACTTTACTACATTCATCGTTGACTTTAATATCACCGCCGACTTTAATCGTATGCCTTCTGGACTTCCAGTCATATAAGCTTCCTCAAACCTAATCTTAGTCACCAAATCCACTCGGAAAACTGCCGACCCATTTGCCGAAACCGCCTGGAAAACTGCTTCTCGATCGAGCCCACTAGTGGACCAATTCCCTGCTTAGTGGCCTTCTTATATTTGCCAAAATCCTTTGTATAATAAATTTAGGATCAACTCTGATGTATGCTAACACTTACTTGAGTAGGATGGCAATATAGATCAATCCGTTCCACATAAATCGAAATCGGATCGAATGGTCCGCAGATTGGATCGGATGCGAACGTTGAATTTATTGTCCGATATGATATCTTATGATTTTAATATAATTATAATGTAAATCTAAAGGTCAATAGACATAATTCATTAAATAAAGTATATTTTTAGCCAACTTAATTAAAAATAAAATAAAAAAAACATTTAAAAAAGTCTTTAAATGCTTCATTGCATTCGTTGACATTTCTAACAAATAAATTAAATGGTTCAAAATTCGGATAGGATTTTTATCGGATCGAATTCAAATATTAATTGTAAATATCCCAAAGCGGCTTGGATCAAATAGTAACATTCGAAATTAAAATCGATCGCGGGATCGATCTGATCAAAGAGCTATGTTATCCGCTCTATTGCCATCCTAGACTTGAGCTTGAGGGGGCTACTACCTACATGGTTCGCCTTCAAGTATACCGCCCATTTTACAATCACTTACAGCCCACATGAATCCTTAGTCCTCTTGCTTCTCCATCCTCTTTAAATTCAACCTTAATAGACCCTTCTAACAAATGAAATGACATAATCGACCCTTCTAACAAATGATTCGATACTCAGAATTTGAGCTTGCGTACCATTTGGCATTGGATACGCTTCACATTCATTAACTACTATATAGCGGCACTCACGTGTAGTAATTGCTGGGTGAAAGGGATTAATTTGTCCTTTTGTGCATTAAATTATTTCACGACTAGTGCCTGAAACAAATAAATAAAGTCCCCCTCTCAAAAATCATGGACCAAATACCCAATTCTACCCCCAAATTATCTCCAATCAATGAACGTCACTTCTCTCATTTGGATTCCATCTGTCTGTGTCATTACTCATTAGTCAGTCCCACACAGAAAACAATTCAGGACAAATTCGTCATATTAAAAAATAAATTTTAATTATATTCCCTCTCTCAAAGTATTTTAAAAAAATAAAAATGCCACCTTTTTTCTTTTTTACGAAAGCTTAGCTAAGTAAGTACAGGTTACGCAACCTTCGCCGTCCGATATGGATCAGTGACATTTAGACCATCATTCAACCAATCATAAACTGCCACGTAAGCAGAATTACATACGCCAGTAGCGACTCTCACTCTTACGGTTTTTCTTTGACAGGTAAAAAAAAATTGAACATTTTGGCGGGGAAATTACTTTGAGCGGGAAATTCAAAAAAAGGGGGAAATCAAAAGGGCAACGCAAAAACCCCAGAGATTCTATCATTTTCCCTCTCTGCAGCCTCCTCTGTCTTTCTTTCTTTCTTTCTTTCTTTCTCTAAAAACAACTTTCCCACTCCCCCTCTCTCTCTATGATTTATATCAGTTCACTGGTAATTGAACGTTATTCTGGTTTGATTCTGGTTTTGATTACTTGTCACCGTTTTGTTTTGCTTCTGATTCTTAATAAATTTTCCTTTTCTTTTAGCTATTCAGGTAGTCGTGATCGAAATTGGGGTTGGTAATTTTCTGTCAATTGGAGAGGAATCTGGGGATCTGTCTACGCTGTAATCTTAGAGGTACATGGTTAATTGCATCATATTGATTGACCTGAGTCTCAGTGTGCAATCTGTTTCATCTGCTTTTATCTGTTCTAGGGATTTTCAATTCAGTTAATAGGGATTTGCCGATTGCTTGTGTTATGCAAATACAACATGATCTAAAAACGTCTGGATCTTTTTTTCCTGGAATTGGTATTTTCAGGTTCTGATATTTATCTGCTATGTTGATGTGAAATTGATAGAGAATAAGAAAATATTGTTACTGTCTACTAAAAGTTAAATACAATGTGGGAAAAGTGTCTCCAAAGGAAAGGGATTTGAAGAAATCCGGAACATGAGCTAGGTATAGGAACTGCAGCAACAAGTATCTGAAGCCAGGTGCTCTTGCTCAGCTTCGGTATTGACAAGACCTCTGCTGTCAAGTCGTGCACTGATTTGGGGAGAAAAAGGGTAGGAATGTTCTGGGTGGAGAAGAAGCAAGAGGCTGAACTTGTTCGGAAAACGAGTTAAGCCTAGATAAAAAGCCCTTGATGCTATCACCTGTGGATTTATTTAAGCAGAATATGTTCGTAGAGGGACACCTCAAGACGCTCAAACCTGGAGGAGTTTGAATCTGATTCATGCCTTCAATCTCTTCCAATGGAGTTACTGGTATGGCATATGAGCTCATTGTTATAATCATCTATTGAATAGTTTTTTTCCCTAATAAATTCATACTTATAATCTCACTCGCATGATTTCTTATTTTATTTTTTTGGCATTCTTGGTGGTCGATTTAATCTAAATGATCAAACATTTTTGCAGCTTCATAGCTAGGAAATGAATACTATTTTGATGATTGATTTTATCTAAATGATCGAAAGAAATTTTATTTATTGATGGATATGCATCTGAATGATCGTTGATCAAACATTTTTGCAGCGTCATAGATATGAAGCGTATACTTAATATGATGACCATAGTTTCAATGAATAAAATATTGCATGTCACGGTCTCCATTTAGAGGTTTAGAACCATTTTCTATCGGTGGTAGTTTAATCTAGAGTTTCCTAAAATTGTTTCTTGCAATCTGAAATGTCCTTCAATCCTGTTTTCATTTGTTTTGTTCTCAGGCTAATATACTCTGTAACTTGCACCATGACCAGCTGAGGCCAGTTTTCCATGTTTCTAAAAGAATAAGAAAAACTGTAAGTAGATCTTGTACATCTCTATTAGTATCATTGAAACAGATTTTTCATCTTTTTTTTCTTTTTATCTTGTACATCTCTATTACTATCATTGAAACAGATTTTTCATCTTCTTCTTTTTTTTTTCTTTTTTTCCTCTTAAATAATTACTGTGAATGTCTTGATGTATCTATTAACAGGTTATAATTGCTAGGCAATTTCACTTCAATTAGACCACACCAGATCGCTCCTCGGCAGGATTTCCTTAGTACAATGACTCCAAGGCCAACAGAACACTGGCCTTTTGTAAGGTTGGCATTTTGAAATTTCACTGTCTTCTTCTGACGATGGCTAGTAATTTTCAACATATGCATAGTTCTCATTGTTTATGGGTTATATTTTTGTTCTTGGCAGCTAGGGAGATGGGAGAGGTCTTTCCATTCGAAGCCCCCATACTCCAAAAGCACCAAGACATGCTCCCCGTCCACCCTCTCACATGAAAGTCACCGAGATGAAACAGATTGCAGCCATTCTCTTCCAAGATTCTGCATTGCCTCCAAGTTGTATGGTGCCTTCTGTTATTCAGAAGCCCTTGTGCAAATCCTTGGCTTCTAATCGAGTTCTTTTCTATGAGGATGAGCTATGCCAGGCTGTGGCTCAGAATAAGCTTCGCTGAGCGGAGCTGTGTAATCATCTCATCCTCCTCTGCGTATAGTTTGTGTTCTATCCCTATAGGCAGTTTAGTTATAGTACTAGGGTGGATATGTACATTTTGTAAGCATTGCTGGGGGTCAATCGTAGATGATAAAGAATTGCATTAGGAGTTGATGAGGGATTAAAGGTGATAGTGTCAAGGAGTAATATATCTGAAACTGGTTTACATGTTATGTCTATATAGGCTTGAAAGAATGTTGCTTGTTTTCTTTCTCATAAAGGCTAGTATTAGGGAGACATTTTTTTCATTTTGCAACTTTTCTCTCGTTGCGTCGTCTGTTTAAAGTTGCTATATGTATTTGGTTTGGATTTTCCTTTTCTGAACTAATCTCTGGCCTTTTTTTTTTTTTTTTTTTCATTCTCTGATTGCTTGTGCTGTTATTTCATCTACCTTCTGTGAGTTTGAAATATAATTTCACTGTCGTAAAAGACAAGTTTCTTTTGAAAGTTTTCACATGACTGAAAATTCCCATATTTACCGACTGGAGACTATGAGTTAAACTGTGCATAAATCCAGAGGATATGTTGTCTGTTTTTGGAGGATGATGGGCTCTTTCTGGTAGGGGCAGCTTATGAGAATGATAGATATCGACCTTGTAAAAGGTGGGTACTGTTTGCTTTAAACTGTCTCACAGTCACAGGCTACAAACAAATAGGTAGTTAAGAGAGCATGGAACCATAATTGCCTTTCTTTTTAGGTTTAATTTCTGTGGTCCATTTGGGATATGTGTGGTTTCTTTCTGGGGTTTTCGAGTCAACTGTGTCCGCACACCTAGGACCAGTTTGTGATTTTATAATATTGTTTGATGATCGGCGAATTAAATTGTATTCACCGTGTTGAAACTCTCTAGTTAAAGAGATCATTACATTCTCGAACGCAATTTTGAGACTCGCCTCCTGATTTTCTTGTTCTTTTTGTTTCCGGTGATTTGGAACGACGTCGACTATTTTGATCAGGATTTGGATTGATCCATGCTTTGAAAGCCAAAAAGAAAAGTAATAATGTATTATTGAGATACTTTTGAGACATAATTCCTAATTGAATTGTGAAGAAGTACGTGTACTACTAATCACGGAAGATCACTGATAGATAGATATTGATAGTTGGAACTCAAACGTGAATTATAACGAACCGAATTATACAACTTTGCAGAAAACCCAAAAGCTTTATTGCATTGTGGATGACACGCTTACACACACACACAATAATTGTCCACACTTGTGATGAACTAACAAACTTAGTATTCCCGAGAGGGCATAAACACATCGCCTTAAATGTCTCACCTTAGGGGCATAAACACATCGCCTTGTTAGACAGACAATAAATCAAATTAAAGAAATAAACAAATAGATTAGAAAAAGCTGCTGCAGGTACTTTCTGTAGAACTTCATCGGTTAGAATCTTGTAAGTCTTTTCGGTTGGATGGTAACTGTCCCAGAATATGTATTCCGATGCGTCTGTGCAAGAATGTTTACTGTCAAACGGTATTGCATAGAATACTCACCTCTATATTTCCAGTTCCACAACAACCTTTGTTTGCCACATTAAATCCTGCAATCAATAATTCTAAACTGATTAACTAGCTTATAAAATAAAAATAATACTGAATTCCTGCTTTATAATAATAATACTTTAGTCGTTAATTACCGTATTTGCTAGGATGTTGGATGATGTCAAGTAAGGGAGTATAAACATCAAGGTAGACAATTCTGGAGTCTGGAAACCTTTTGTTGAGGACTTTGATGGATGAAGATAGCTTGGAATTGAAGGTTGTCGCGAATCTGTTTTCTTTGTCGGAGCAACCACGGAGTATGCCTCCCTGTAGAGTTCTCTGTGACGGCACACATCCGATTGGCGGGGCACTAAACACCCCTATCTTCTTTGCTCCAACTCCGTACAGTTCCTGACAATGACATTTCAATTAGACACAGAAAACGTCACAAAAGTCTATTAAAGGTTGGAGGAGCAAAGAGCTTAGCTTATTCTTAGTAGAACATTATTTTGTTTTTTACTTTTTTTAACTTCTGATAAATTTTTCACTTTAATCTGTAGTGTTCAGTCATTAGTTTGATACAAAAAAAAAATAGATAAAAAGAAAACAGAGAGAAAAAAATGAGAAAATGTAAGTTTTAGGATTTCTAAAAAGAGTTAAATATTTTTATGAAAAACATCGTGTATCAAAAGTAGCTCAGAATGAAATAATTATGGTATGTAGTTAGCTCATAGAAATTTCCTATTTTTCTGGTCACTTGGTTCCTACATTACATTAATGAACTCAAAAGATAATATTACCTGGATGAAGCTAGAAGCTGAGGTTGAAAGTAAATCCGTATAGGAATTGATGTCGTAATGAATCACCCTTAACGGAGTCGTGAAGTAAGTATTCGCAATGTCGTCACTTCCTACGCAAATTATGAACAAAGCCTCATTCAGAATCGTCGCAACTTTCTCTTCGCCTGTACCTTCCTTTATCTTTGCCAAGTACTCTTTGAACAGCTTCATTTGGTCCGACATCGACAACACATTCTATCCATCAAAAGTTCAAAAATGAGTAAATTGTCTTGATTGGTGTGTTTAAAAATCGAAGGACTGCATGAATCTGATTTTAAAGTTGACAAAATATAAGTATATATGTACCGCTGTTTGTGCAGTGAGAGGGTCGTAGCCTGTTCCCCCAGAGGCAAAACTAACGCCGGTGACAAGGTCTTCAATTTTGAGACTTGGATCGAGGTAAGGTGGAACCAGCTCCTTAATACCGTATGATTCGGCTGAAATTAATTGATATGTAATTAATCAGTTCAGAATCTAATTATGATTAATCGACATCTACTTTGTTCTAATTACTTATATATAGATTTCGATATTATTCTACGGCAATTATATATGGTGATTCGCATATCTAACGTATTAATGTTTCCACCTAAAAATAATGCTGATAGTAAATGATTTGGTTCAGTAATGGTAGAATTGTCATATTTTACGAGGTAGTACTTCCGACAAAATATTGTCTCAATAATTTGTGAAAATAATGTGTTTGAAAAAATCGAAAGTTCAAATGGATGTCAAAAGTGACCACAATTAATCACGAAATACATGACGTGAACATTTTTGTGAGACAAATCAAATATAACAACCTGGCACATATTTAACGTATCACAAGGAACCTTGTGAGAGAAGTTATATATCTACTAGTTTTCCTTTTTTGGTTGGGTGGTCCATTGAGTACTCATGGCATAAATGTTAGCAAGTATATCTTTTGAATTTTCATCAAGAAAAAGTATATCACTAGGGAATTATATATTACCTATAAAATCAGAGGGGATCCTCCCATTACAAAACCTTCCTGATGGATTTCCGCCATGAAAATTCCTACCATACGGAGGGAAATCGCACTTGATTATTGTCTTGATGTAGTTGTTGTTGCCAGGATCGACTATGGAGTCTCCGAAAACAACAATTGCCGGAAAGGTTAGGTTCTTGTTGTGCTGGCTACTCGAAGGCTCGACATTTTGAGCAAGAAATGTAATACTAAAGAGAAAAAAGAATGCAATCGTTCCGAAAAGAAATCTCATTTTTTCTTTTTCTTTTCTGTTTGCTAAAAGTTAGTTAAGCTGAAAAATGAGAAGAAGATGGAATGAGGAGGAAAGAAAGATAGAAGAAAATTGACAATGCAAGTATTTGCATGAAAGTGCAGTGCTATTTATACTGGATGCAAAAAAATGTCTAGTCGTTATGAGAATTTAAATGTAGGTTGAAGTAGGGTCGACATAAGTTATTTTGATAAACAAAAACAAAAATAAAATACGGTGTTGATTTCACGAGAGATGGATTTGGATTTGGTTCTGTTCGGTTCATGATCGAAGCGAATTAATTGGGCCGTCTGAATTCGATCGGCTAGTTCCAACTCAAAGTACCTCATGACGTGATTTTGTCTTTCAATAGATTTGGCAACTTCAAAACGTGATGAGTACATTGAGTTCAGCAGCTTCAGCAGATACATATGCATTTGAAGACGCTTTTTTGATTTTTGAACAAAACTTTGTCTTCAAATATATATTATTTCATGTCTTCAATAGATGCCATTTTTATTTTTTAGGTTCATTAAAAATATGATGTATAGGATCTTTATCATGTCTAAATATATCACTTTTTAAATAAATCTAAAAGATAAAATAAAACAACATCTATTTAAAGATTGATGGATGGAGTATATTTTAATAATTAATACCTCAACATAAACTCTTATTCTTTTCATGTTAAAATACATGCTGTTTTATATTTTTAAATTTATTCAATACACATATATTTAATCAATAATTATCATTAGATATAAATCTATTTAGATTAATTTAAAAATACAAAACATATATATATGTTTGATACGAAGGGAGTAATAATTTTGTAAAATGATATAAATTTTAAGGTATTTCGAAAGGAAACTTTGATTATTACATTCTCCCTATAGTATGTGTTCCTGAATCCTGATCTGAAAAATATGCATATAGCTAGCTAGGCTTATCCTTGAAGCAAGTTTTTCCTTCTTCAATCAGAAATGAGGTTTTGTGTTTGGCCATGCATATATGAGAAGTATTTACTCGAAGTCCAAACCACAATTTTGACATATCAAAGAATTAATGACATTAATTGATAACTAATGTAACCGAAAAAAACGCACATTAAAAAATATCAAATCAAATAGGAGAAATTAGTTATGGATCAAATCAAATCCAAATCATAATTTTTTTATTACATCATAATCATACGAATAATTATACAACCGCACCATTCAAAATTTCACCTCACAAATAAAAGAGGAGATGCTCACCATTTGGATTAATTCCCTCGATGTATTAATACTGTATTATATACAGTCAATAATTAATATCATGTCAATTTATTTCATGATAAGTTTATAAATGTGATTATTTTTTTGTGAAGTAGTATAATATTGGGCTTTTAATTTAAAGTAAATTGATATGCAAGTTATCCAACCCTTTGTCGCATTCATTGAAGCGCTTAATTATATATATGATGTCATGTGATGCCGCCATAATTCCAACTCTAATGACGTTTATAAGGTTTAAATATACTATATTGACGATACCCTTGAAATCAATTTAATTATTTCATTAATTATGATACTAAATATAGCATCGCTGGCAAGAAATTGAAATTAATTTTTCTCTCTTTCTTTCCAGGCGGCCTGTGTCATATATATACATGTGAGCAAGTCCCCGTCAAGTAGGTACTAGCATTTAGAGACCTTCCCATGCATGTATATTATATATGTTGTGTGCCTTTTCTTGAAATAACAAGTTCCCATGAAGTAGGTTTTAACATATTTCTGTTATAATTATTTTTCCACAAATAAGAAAAAGATAAATAAGCATTTTTTTGGGGGGTCAAATGGCAATTTATCGATTTAAATTTTGTGAGAGTGGTACAATTCAATGGGATGGAAAATATTGCCAATCACGATTATTAATGATTTAATGCAGAAGATATTAAAATAATAAATATAACTCAAAAGAGAGAAAAATGGATAGTAACATATAGTGTGGCAATCAGTATTTTTTTTTAAATATCAAGTGAATTGTATTATTAATCATCCAGGGATACAATGTAGATCTTGGTGATCCACCAACCCCATTGGTTCTATGATTAATAAGGTTAAGAATGAGTTGATTACCATCTCGTGGCGCGAATACAAATTTTTGGCTACACGAAGCAAAAAAGAATCAAATACGTAATGTCACCTATTATGACAATTCAGAAAACGATTGTACTGGACTTAATTTGAAATTTCCTCCTTCTATGACTGTCGAATTCTCTGATTCAATCAAAATATCATTAACGCCAAGTGAAGTAGCTAGCAAGGTGAAACCCTTCGGTGTTATTACATCGATCCAATTTATATCTTTCAAAATACAGGTACATATTTTAATAATGAATTCCAAAAAAGATATTCGGTTGCAATTAATCAATCATCTGGCTATACTAAAGACTTTTATTAGTTTCATTCGAAACTTAATATTGGAGAAACAAGTGAGTCTAGCTGTGTTGCACTTAGGAAAATCGATCGATTTTATTTGCAAAAAGTTTCAAAGTAAGCAAATTTAACCTTTGGATTGAAACTTTTCACCCTTTTTAGAAGATGAACCTTTCATTCAAAAAGGAAGTTACGATGTTATAAGGTTAAATATGAGAGAAAACAATGAAAATATTATATAACTTAATATAACAAATTATGATCGATTTATATTATGCATATATACTATATGAGATATATCACCGACAAGAAAAGGAGAGTATATGTAGCCCATTTAATGATCAAAGATGCAATAACAGGCTGTTTAATAGAAAGCATGATTGTATGTAATCTGATCAAATTAATTACCAACAAACGAATAATTAATTATATTATTTTATTGTATAGTACTCCATATTTAGTCCTCCTTTTTTTTAATGAAAATTTATATATTTGTTTATGCTGGCTAATCCATTATTTGTATGAATAATCTGTTTTTGTGTGTGTCTACATGCCTCAACTCAAATCCACGATTTATTTCAGTTAAATGCTCAGTGCAGAAGTAGGACCTTTTAATCACTTGTCATTTTCATGACATTTTTTTTTTTTTCCTTTTTGTAATATTTTAAATCTGACATTAGATTCTTTTTTCCTTATGAAATCTGAAAAAACCGTGAACTCCCCAACTGCTTTCATTATATCTTATCTTTATGAAATTAATAGCTATATACGTACCTTGGCCCAATATCGATTTATACCCTACCTCAAAGAGGTCCTTGTACTTAACCCTAACTGCAACAGTCTTATTACATTGCGTCTGTTTTGCCTATTCCATCGATCGCTCTCATTTCCTTAAAACGTTAGAACATCTCTAATAGGAGAATCACATTTGACGTGTGACAATTTGATCCAGACTCTTTAAAAGAGAGAATTGAAAAAAGCTATCGATCAATTTGGGAAGATTAAATTAGAGGTTTGGCCAACTAATGGACTCATAATACGTTATTGTTTTCTTTTCACTTTTTAATATATTTTTTTATTTATATTACTTTTATGTTTTATATTTAAAAGTTTGTCTCACAACGAAGACCACCTATTTAAATTCAACTTACGTTTTATGGCACACGTCTGACATGTGATGATAATGTTTTAGAGTTGGCTTACTATTTGCTCGTATAGTATTGTGGATGCCCTTAATGCCATTAAGAAAACAAGTCAGAGCATAATATACAAAATGACTAGTAGATGCTTTCCTATATATTTTTATTGATCTCACAATGTCAACTTCAGCTAGGGTTTAATAAAAAAAAATATTATATAAGGGAAAACATGCAGGCCCCCAAATATACACAGATTACCAAAATATTTTAAACGTCTAGCTAACTGGTAGTAATGTTGAAATTTATAAAAAAAGTCAGGATTGTCAGGACCACGAATAAGTACAATAGCAGGACAAGATCGTGCCATACTCATCACATTCTTTGTTAGTCTTGTAGATGTTCTGAAATTGCTAAATATATATAGAAACATCTAAATTTGCCAAAATATACATAGAAATAAAAGCTGATTTTTTTGTCTAGAGACGTCTCATCTTAGACATTACACATCTTTTAAAAAAATACATATTTTGTCATTTTTTAGTAAAAAATACTTATTAATTTTAATAAACTGTGGTACGATCACGAAACACACAACTAACGCGCAAAAAATAATCGTACTCTACTTCTAAAGACTCATAAAGTGACATGCCTGATTGTGTCCTATCAACCCCCTACCTTATTTGAAATTTCTTATCGCCTTCATTTTTATAATAAATATATTTTTAGGTTTTAAGTGACATTTTTATGAAGAATATTTTTATGGAAAATATTCTCAACTTTTTTCAACAACGAACAAACATCAGCGTATAACTTAATAAATATTTTCATCGTAAAAATTAATCTTATTATATCTAATAATCACACATATCATTAAAATTTAAAATATCAACTATTTTTAAAATTGATGGAGTGAAAGTTTGTAATTAAGTTTCTCATTATCCTTGCTGTGTATATCATCGAATAACAATTGAAATATGTATTGTTTTGTTCGTAGAAGAATTAAAAAATCATGAGTTTGACTGGAGCAAGCAAGCATTCATTAGCATGCAAGCATGAATGCTGGTCCACAGTTCTAGCTAGTAGTACTAGTAGGAGAAGATTAATGAACCCATAAAAATGCCTCACGACTGAATTTTTTATTTTATTTCTCAATACAAACGTGCTTTTATACGATCATTAAATTGGTGAAATTAATAGACGAAAACGTAGCGAAATATGTAACCGGCAACCACATAAACTTAAAGAGATCACATCTAGCCAAATCAAACTGGATCGATTGTCGATCAAGATAGTAATCTAATAATGATTAAAGCATTGCTTCGAAAACTGAAAGTAAAAAGAATAAAAAATAAAAAAACCTCGATCGATTATTTATAATCTAATTAGAGACCGGGCATAGAGAACCATTACACCTCGAGTGCAAAATATTTGGTCCTATAGACTATAGTCCACCCCTGAGATCAGAAAATCAAATTTATAACTTCTGCTGGTTTTATTGGGCTTGGATTGTTGATTAGGATTTTTGGGCCTAGCGAAAAATTCCTTCCTATTAATTGGCTTAACTTGGCCTATACGAATGTACGTCTAGTCCATGTTTTGAAGAGCAATTAGACTTGGCCTTGACTCGATTTTTGATTTGGAATTGATACCAGCTAGGATCAGATTTGCAATCGCTCGGTTCGGTTCTAACCTCCTTTTAGGCTTGATTGCTTGAACGAGTCATAACAGGATTTAAATTGGATTAGTATCCATTTATATCTATGTCACACTAGATTTAATTTGAAATTACGAACCCCAATTGTTGAATTTATTTGGTAAATTAGGAAAATCGGCCGAATGTGAACGTGATCGAATCATGTACAGGATACGAAGTTATGATTTATGAACCGATCGAGTTGTTGAGATTGTGAAAGAAGAGCTTGAG
>JANIEQ010000320.1:0-21570 GCA_024708375.1 Oxalis stricta | reverse complement strand
TTTATTATTAACCTTCGACTGAGTACTTTAATGTTAATGTTTCTCTGTCAAGCAATCAACTTAATTTGTCTTGTGGGTGTTTGTAGAGTGTTGTGATGGAAGCATTTTGTTTCGATTCGGAGATTCGAGTGAGATTCAAGCCCATCAGGATTTGCTACGACAACAACAATTGGAGGCCACTAGTGAGACTGAGAAGAATAACGCTGAACAAAACAATGCACATTCTCTTCATGATCGTCACAACTTTCAACCCGTAATTGCTACTAGCTTTCTGTTCCATTGTTACTGTTCTCTAGCATTATACAAATGTCATGTCTTATAGTTGTATTTCTTACTAGGCTGCTGTATATTTTCTTTGGACTTTCTGTAGGTAGATGAAATTGAACCTTCTGATGTTGTGGATGAAATTACTGATCAAAGTATATAGCAAGAGAAATTTGCAAGTCCCCGTTCCTAGTGAAGTAGAATTCCAATCAACTATTTGGAATCTGGATGCTATAAAGAGGTAACTAACAACGTACAAAGCATAAGTGTTGCAGAAGTTCCAGTTCCCAATGAAGTTGAACCACAATCGACAAACACTTGTCAAGAAACAATTCCAAGAGAAAAGGAGGAGATTGATAAGCTCAAGGCTGAGGTCATTTCTTTGTCTCGGCGAGTGGAATTTTTGGAGTTGGAATTGCAAACTCTGCGAAAGCAAATTGTAAAGGAGACCAATAGGGGACAGGATCTTACAAGAAGCCACTCATATGAAACAGGAGGTTCAGATAGAGTTAGAAGATCCCAGCAGAGTCAGTAAAACTTGCTTGAAATTCGGATGGATTCATAGAAAATGCTGATGAACAGAGCACTTACGTTAATGAAGTAACCGTGACCCGTGAAGCAGAAGTACATTCTGTTGGCACTAAATTGAATTCTGAGGAATTAATTGATGATGCACAGAGCAGTAACATGGAACCAGCTCCCAGTGGAGCTGATATACAATCCATAGAAACTTGTTCAAACTCTGATGCCTCAGAAGCAACAACCGATGCTGAAGATAGCAATAAAATTAAAGAAGATCCAACTTCCAATGCGGCAGAATCACAACCAGTTGAAGCTTTTCGAATCTCGATGCTTTAGAAGAAAGAAGTGATATTGATCAGATCGGTAACAATATGGAAGTTCCAGTTCCAAGTTCCAGAAGAAGTACAAATCAAAACAACTTTGGATTCTTTGGAAAATGCTGAGCAGAGCAGTAACATCACAGAAGAGTCTATCCCCCTGGCACCAGAATTACAATCCATTGGGGCGCCTTTGAGTTCTGGTGCATTGGAAGAAATAATGGGTGATCATCAGATTGGTGAGAACTATAGAAATGATGGCTTCCAGTGATTCAGAATTACAATCCATGGATACTCCATTGAATTCTGATTCTTTGGAAGAAGTAAGTGGTGATCAAAACAATAGTAAGACCTCAGAAGTCCCAGTTCCCGATGGAGTGGAATTACAAACAATAACCTCATTGAAGTCTGATACTATAGAAGAGAAAACTGACGATGAACAAATCAATAATATTCTTGAAGAACCAATTTCCAGGGGTGTCGAATCACCAAATGTTGTACCTGCTTTGAATTCTGACATCTTGGAAGAGATAACTGATGATGTAAATAGCACTAGCACTACTCAACTACCACTTTCCAACAGAGAAGATTTTCTGTCTGAAGGAATTTCCTTACGAAGGTGTGTCAATTATGTTGATTTGCTTATCCTCTCCCATGCCGAGTTGAATCATATGAGATATAGCCTATGTCTACATCTTTTCAAGATACTTTTAATATATTCGAAGGTAGTTCCTGCATGAATCTTATTTATCTTTTTTCATGAGCTTGGGTTTCCTGACTTCGCCTGAATGATAGACCATATACTCCCCCCCCTCTTTCTATTTTTCCCTCTTTTCTTTTCTTTTTTTTTCCTCCCCCCCCCCCCCCCCCCCCCCCCCCCCCCCCCTTTTCTTCCCCGCTCTTTTCCTTTTTTCCTTCACTATTCAATCTTTTATCTACCATTTGTATATTCAATAGTATCTGGTGCTCAATCTTTTATAGGAAAAGGGCGCTATCTATTAATCACTTGTGGGAATGAGAATTTTTTGAATAAAATGTTGTTGGCAAGGAAGTTTATGTTCTTGATCATGGTTAATTATTTATGTATTGATCAGGGAGGAGATCTCAACCACAGGACTTTTTTAGCTTCTTCTGCTGCATCACTGCCACACCCACATAAAGGTACTTTCATATGAGTTTGCAGCATTTAAGTTTTTATCTTTTTTCGCTCCATGTCTGCACAAAGTAGATTTTATACTTTCATGAATATTATCTATGCCTAAGACTGTAGATGTCCTTTCCCTCAGATTCCTATAGTAAAAAATTTCTGGTCTTGCAGCTCCTTTTGATGTATTTCTATGGTGGTTGGTTCATTAATAACGGAAGAATGATTGATTTTGAATTATGAAAGGCTTCGTGCAATAGAGAATAATGCATAAAAATCATTCTTCAGTTGGCTATTTGTTCTGTCATATCTGGTACCACTTCATGCATGCTGGGGAAGTAATTCGTAAAATAATAATAATTTCCAGGCATTGGCTGGTGGATATGATGCTTATTTCCTCACTGAGAATTGGCTAGGTGTTGCTGAAGGAGCTGCTCAGTGGTCTTTTGATGGTATGAGTGTGACCTTTCACAGTTTCTTCTTATATAGAAATTGTTTTGAGCTTAGAGCTTTACTTCTTTTCCGCTCCTGCCGACAATAATATTTCACGCTTTGACAAAACATAAAGTTATGAATGTTTCGGCTTCCGTTATCTACTAATCCCATACTTCATCTATTATTATTGTATTAGATTTATTTCTGAAAAAGTCGCATACTAAAATCCTAACCTCTGCATGAAGTTCTTATAAAAGTTGGCAAACAAACCAAGGACGAAGCCAAAATTGCATGTTTTGCTTTAGAATTTTTCCATCCCTAGTGAATAATATATATATATATATGTGTGTATGCACTATAAAAGGTTCCCTGAATCAATTTTCTTAAAAACTGTTCCTACCAACAAAAGACATTTTCAGCTTTGCTGAATACTGTATTTGTCTACAATGAGCAAATTTATGAAAAACTAATTTTCTCTTCTTGTAGTCAAGTGTAATGTCTGAATGTGGCCTTTGTTATATGAAAAAATGGTAATGTTAAGATTTACAAGTGTTTAGTAAATCAAAACAACTAGTGTAAAGAGTGTGAACTTATCAATTTAGAAGTTTACTTTGCAGAACTTTATCTGTTTCTAAGTTGCCAAATTTGTTTTTTCTACCCACTTCAGGGACCGTTGCTGGACTTTATGCCCAAGAAATCGTGGAAAGCTGTAAAAATACTGTGTTGGACAGAGAAAGCGTCCATGTATCTGACCCAATTGCTCTCCTCAGAAGAAGTGTGGCACAGATACAATGTCCTGGATTCCTCCACTGTTCTGGTGGCGTACTTTGACGGCCAGGTATTGCTAGTTTTGAACAACACGATACAAGAGAATCAGTACAATTTGACTTGCTTCTGTCATTCTGGTCATTGAATATTTTTCATTATCAGACTCTCCAAGCAGCTAACATTGGAGACTCAGGATTTATCATCGTGAGAAATGGGCTCATCTTTAAGAGGTCTTCTCCGATGGTTCATGAGTTCAGTTTCCCTTCACGGATTGAAAAGGTGTTGATCCAGCATCACTTTTAGAGGTAAATACATTTTTGTTTGTTACCGAAACCATTCATTTATCTCCCCATTCTAGTTAGTTAATAAAAACATTGGGCAATGTGTGTAAATTTTTTTCATTTCAGGAGTACAGAATTGTTCTATACGAAGGTGATGTTGTAATCACTGCAACTGATGGACTTTTCGACAATCTCTATGAACAAGAAATAGCAGCTATCGTATTTGCAGAGTTGCAAGCTGGTTCGAAACCTCCAGGTGATTAATCTCAACATCATCATCTTAGTAATAATACATTTTTTGGTTGGATTTGTCACTTTAAATGTGGTTTTTGTTACCTCTATGTTCAGGGAATAGCGGAACTATTGGCAACAAGATCACAAGAGGTTGGGAGGTTGGTTACCGGAAGGACGCCATTTTCTGATGCAGCCCAGGCAGCTGGATGCATTGGGTGTACAGGAGGAAAGATGGATGATGTTACTGTTATTGTATCAGTGCTTCACCGGAGAGAGTGATGAAAGTCTGTTCATATATGCATTCTGGGAATTTTCTTTTGTGAATATTCAATCATTCGAGAATGTTGCATTTAGCCATATATTCCATAACAGAAAAATAACACCCATCAAGTTATAGATATAAATTATATATATTCCATTCAAACTTTGAAATCGAATTACATTTCTTCAAAAACCCTAGATTACTTTACTTAGTAATTCTACGTTAACCACCGAAGCCGTACAACGTCCTCCCCTGCCTCTTGAGAGCATAGACGACGTCCATGGCTGTGACAGTCTTGCGGCGGGCGTGCTCGGTGTAGGTGACGGCGTCACGGATGACGTTCTCGAGGAAGATCTTGAGGACGCCACGGGTCTCCTCGTAGATCAAGCCGCTGATCCTCTTGACGCCGCCTCTCCTGAGCGAGACGGCGGATGGCAGGCTTGGTGATTCCCTGGATGTTGTCGCGGAGGACCTTCCTGTGCCTCTTGGCTCCTCCCTTTCCCAATCCTTTGCCTCCCTTGCCACGTCCAGACATCTCTCGAACAAATCAAATCAAATTAGGGTTCTGAAAATCTCGAAACAAGGCTGAGTGTTTTATTTGGCCTAAGTACAGAGATCTTTTTATATGTTAAGTGGTAGTGAATGGAGAAATGACTGTCGGATCGTTCGATTAGATTAAAATCGGACGGCTTAATATATATCCATCTGCGTCACATCTCTAGGATCGCTGACTTGGCATAATTAAAGTTACACTTTGGCGATCCATGTGCTATTATTACTCTTCAAGACGATCTTCACCATTAATTATCTTGTTAATCCATGTCACATTATATCTATGCCATCCAACTTAACTATAGACTTCGATGAGGAACTTTTTATTCTTTCTAGCATTTTATTATTTTTAACGTTTTATTTCAGGAATGCGGACGATGAATATTTTGTTCTTATAGTCTCCATTTTCCCTCTCATCTACTAAATCCTATGATATATCTATTATCTATTATCTATACCTCGTATTTTTTAACTGAATATTTATAGATTTATATTTCTGTATGTTTAAATCATCTAAATGTATATTTTCTTATCTTCTTACTCTACAGATAATGACAGAACTTTTAGAGCATGAGGGATCATCCAACCCCATAAATTTTAGCGTAATAAATCTCGAGTTTATATTTTATTGAAAAAAGTTTATTTACATAAGTATTATATATAATATGATCCCATATGATTAATAAAAAGACACTTAATTTAATGGTTAATGTGTATATCTAGAGTCATGAGGTCATCATAGATTCCACTTTTTAGAACATAATATTTTTTTATTTTAATTATTTTTAAGTCATTAAATAGTACGACTAAAATAGGATTGACTTTTTTTCGTAAGGACCCAATATATATTGAAAATAATGAGACTAATTTACACGATATTCATGTTGAGTTTTAATTGATTATAGACAAATTTGTAACCTAAAAATTGTGATTAGAATTGAATCATTGATGCATATGTTTTCTTTTTTTTTTCCAACATAAATATATAAAAAGTGGTTGAAACAAAGAAGGTTATTTTCTTTTTCTTTTTTTTAATTTGAAAGGTACTAGTGATCTCGCGAGAAGGTTGGGTGAAACAAAAACAAGTTATTTTTGTCTCGAGTCTTTTTACTATGGAAGTTGGCATTAATTTTACCAAGCAGCATCATCAACGATACCCTTGAGAGGGCGTTTCTCAGCGATTAAGTACATCAAAGTTTGATTTTCAAAATGGAATGGGCAATTAAATTGTTGAATGATTGTTTGATCCCTTATGAGACTATGATGTCTTTCTTAGCATAAATAACATGGATACATGCATCATTTTCTAAAATATAAAACCACGTACACAGAAAAAATTACCATAATTATTTACTTTTATAGAACATTATTACATTATTCGACCCATCTTTGAAACCTCATTCCACCCCAGTGTCTATAGGTGTTCCATAGTCTCGTTTTGGACCTTATCTCGTAGTGCAAGTCCATTCAACCATCTCAACATTCGTATCTATGCATGCTTAAGCTTACGCTCTTGTTTTCTCTTTATCGACCAACATTCACTCTCATGTAGAATACTCATGCTCATTTCTCTTCTATAAAATTCCCTTTTAACCGACTTTTAGATACATCTAACACACAACATACATGTTGGTTTTCTCGATTTTTCCCATCCCGCTTTAGATATGCAATGAGTGGCATTCTTGCCAATTTTTCCATCTTGTTGTGTAGGATAGATCCTAGAGTATCATAATCTATCAAGTCTTGGTACATATGGTACTAGATTAGCTACTTATCCACTAAAATTTCAATTCATACATTAGACTTAATCTGAATCTCTTTGACTCCAAGGTCTCCATCCACAACTATAAATTTGCATTTACTCCTTCTCTATTCTCGTCAATTAAGAAGATATCACCCACAAACAATATGCACCATGGTATACTCATCATGGATGTGTCGAGACAATAAATTAATCACTAACATAAAAAGATATGTGCTCAAAGCTGAGCCTTGATGCACAACCTATAATGATCGAAAAATCCGACGTGTCTCCTCTATTCGTCCTCACACTAGTCTATACTCCCTCATACATGGCTTTGAAATTTGATAGCCCTAACTCTTTTTCGACTAAGTCACCTAATGTGACAACTCAACGAGATACAACTCAAACCTAATCTAACAATCACTTATATATTATCTCTATTTTATCGAAGTGATTAATTAGATGTACAAAAGATCTACTTAAGAATAATCTAAACACAATATATGACAATCCTATTCTTAAGCTAGATACTAAACAACAACGGATAATAAACCAGTACTAACTAAACAGATTACAGTTAACAACTTGAATATAATTCTAATAACAATAACTGTAAAGCAGTAGTACGGTATGAACTAACACAGTTTATAATCAACTAATCATAAAGATAACTCAGAGTATAATAAACTGTGAAAGATAAACAAGTACTTGGTCAGTAGCAACTTGGACCAATACCTACAATCAGTTTACAACCTACAGATAAACTAAGTGCAGTAAACAGTAAAGAGATAGTTCAGTAGGAACTGAACCAGAACTTACAAAGCTTCGCCTATGCTCTGCTGATGCACCTTAGTCTGAGTAAACCGATGACGCCTAAGTCCTTCCTCTGGATGACGATGATGATCGTGACTTAGCGTGATCAGATAGTGTCGAACTAGACTCGGTTCAATCCGATACTGAACTAGTGTCTTCTCTGAGTCTGATTCAGTTGAGTTGATACTGAACCAGAATCTTCGGATCTGACTCGGTTAAGTTGATACTGAATCGGATACGTCAGCAATAGTTGTGAATATGAAGATCTATAGATCTGGTGATCTAAAGATCTAATGAGTCGATTTGTGCGACTAACTGTTTGTGTTGAAAGTCTCTTTAAGTTAAATGCGTTTGTGCTTGAGACTTTGTGAATGAATCAGTTATAACTATTGGAGTTAAACTGATTGGACATCGACGTACAAATGATAAGTCTCTATAAGACTGGTGGTGAGGTTCAGAGACTTATAAATAAATCAAACTAATAGATATTGATGATTTGTGTTGGTTTGATTTAAACGATAGATGTAACACCTCAACGAGTAGCTACTCGACCAGTTGTTACGAGTGGCGGATACGTAAACAATCCTGAGTTGAATATTGATTCAATCAGTATTGTAAAACGTGATAAGATGGATAGAACAGTTCTCACTTAGAATAGATCGAACTGTTGGAGCATATAAACGTTGTATTAAGTTGGCACAAGATAGATTAAACAACTTAAAAGATAACAAGAGATAAACACGAGAGATTTCAATGCAAACACTTTGCGTCGTTTATTTATTATGCGAGTTAGGTGTATTAACAAACACTTAATCTACGGACAAAAGATGACGTTTCTAGCATCGGATCGTGGATCTCCGGCGCAATCGTTGAAACGTGCTAGATGTTAAAATCATGTTTCATGACGAACACTGAGAACTTAGTCGTGGATGACCCCAAGGTGCATGTATTCTCATTGCTTGTTTCAGCGGTGAACCGTGCAAGTATTGGAAATCGAAGCATGTTTTCGCGTTCTTTTTCCTTCACAAATTTCTCTCCCCCATCTCAAAATCTTGAAACTCAAATATTTTACTTTCAAGGGTTTTGGGCCAACAAACCGTCTATTTGCTAGTCCGGCTCTTGAGGAGCTGCTCATAGATAAGCTGCGATTGGGAATACAAGGAGATACAGATGAAGTAATTATTTCAAACACCAAAAGCTCGGAAGTTAACCATGAACGAAGGTGGAGAGATTCAGATTCCATCACAATCTCTTCGCCTCAACTTAAATTATTTAGATACTCTGGTGCATTCATTAGAGACTATCGCTTTCCTCGCTCATCTACTATTATCGAGGCTACTCTCCGGTTTCATTGTCACGTAGAATCGAGGCTAATGGACCTTGATTGTTTGGACGTGTTCTTAAGATCACTCCAACAAGTGAAATACTTGCAACTGACATCGGATTTTTTTGTGGTATATTGTCTTCCCTCATTTCCATTTTCAGTTTGTTAAATTTTAGTCTCTTGTCAAGTATTCTAAGTTCTCCATCCTCATCATCTTCGTAGGCCCTATCTCGTGAAACAGTGCCAGTATTGAAAAACTTGACTGTTTTTGGTGTGGCAAGATCCAGTAGATCCCAGTTGTGAAGAACTGGTGGCGATTCTCAATAAATGTCCACGCCTAGACACCCTTAAATTACTCCAGGTAACATAGTTTACACTGTATAAACGTTTAGATTCTCAATCTAAATCTTCTACCTTGTCTTCTAAGTTTCGAGCATCATTCTTTTTTCTGTCAATCTTTTTATGAATTTGCTTTCTCTAAATGATGTGATGAATGGTGATTAGGGCTTCCCTTCAAGTTCAGAGACCTACAACTTTGACCAGCTGTTAAATTTGAACTTGATGTATTTGCCATCAACTCTACAGTACATTATGATTGGATATTTCTGCGGAGACATCAAGGAGTTACGTGCGGTGAAAATTCTGTTGGAGAAGATGACATCCTTGAAAACTATGAAAATAGTTTTGGGGAAGATGTAGCACATAGAAAGGAAATTGAAACAGTTTTATCAGCGATCTCGAGGGTTCGAAAGCCTGCGAACTAATTATTATATAGTCTGGCATATTTTGTGGTTTTATAGACATTATCTAGCATGCTTTTTAGTTATTTGAAGGAGGCTGTGTAAGCAATGAATTCGGCTACCATGATTTTATTATTGTTAATGAAATTTATCGCTTCTCTTAGGTAGTATTATTACTAATATTTAGTTGGTCAGGAGTTAATTACCAATGGCATATGGATGTATGGTGTGATGTTTTTATCTCAGTTCATGGTGTAGCTTTGCTCAATATTATGAAGTTACAGCTCCCTGATTTAACCAATCAGTACTTAACAATTTAACACTTCAATACTGATTTTAACCCATCAATACTTAGCAGCTTACAACTTTATTCTCGACGAGCAGTTTGATTATTTTTCTATTTATTAATGAAAATATTAAGATTGATTAAAAAAAACTATGATCAATATTTAACAATATAAATATGATCATAACTTATATATCAGTACTATACGAAGTATTCAAGATATGATTCACCATTACTTGTGTTTACGCACATTTACACAACTTCCTATCAGAAAGATTCTTATCGAGATAGCGAGGATAAACCTTTTTCATATCAATATTCGTTATCTATTCTAACCCCATGAAAAGATCAATTATTTTGGCGAGGCTTACAACCTAGGAGATTATATTCACTCACAACATCTTGTTACAACACTTTATCCGAGAAAGAGACACCACTCCTGTCCTCAAGCCCTGACAAATCTCTAGTGATGCAAGATACATATCCATCCCATCACTCTTTCAAGGATGAGACTCTGCTCCATCTTTGAGTACGATCTTATCTAGAACAAGCTCCCACTCAATGCTAGATCATATCTATCCCATCACTCTAGTGATGCTAGGATTTTACTCTATACTTACCCTTAGTTGAAAAATTACCTTTCAATAATCACAAAACCTCTATCTCAAAACCACTAATCCTGATACATTACTTGGCTAGATTGATGTTCAAAAGAGATGCGTCAAATAGAACTAAAAAATTGATCGAATTTCTAAACTACTCGAATTGATAGTAGAAACTATTGTAGTGGATTTGGTTAGATTATTGCCCCTAGTATAGAACTAAAAAATTAATCGAGACCTTAGATATGTACATATACGTGACATTAACTTACTCAAAAAACTGATTCTCGTAATATTAAATTTGTAGGAGGATATATATATATATAAATATATAATCTTAATGTTCTATCACGAACAATTTTAACATCTATAACTAGCTAGATAAAAAAATTCAAAATTATATAATCATTTAGTCATATATGATCTTGGTTTAAACTCAGTCAGGATGTTGATTTGCATCAACCAATCAAGGTGTACATGCAATTCCTTGGAATGTAAATATGCATACGGTTCAAAAGAAGAAGAAGAACCTATAAATGGCTCAGATAGATAAGAAAAATTCAAGTTAATTTTCCAAGAAATCCTTCGTGCAAATCGATCGTGTAAAAAAAAAAATCCACGTATGATAGTTGGATTTGACATACACATATGTATCCTATAGTGTTCGAATTCCTATCACTATTGTGTCGACGAGTTGGAGCGAGATTAGTCTCCACGACTATGAACAATGAAAATATCCAGAGAGACTTAAAGAATAGTGCTTCAAAAGATTTTTGAAGGTATATAATACATGAGAAATAAATTTACTAGTATATACAGTACTGTAGGAAGTGATTCAAGATCATAAATTTCCAAGAATCTTGGAAAGCGAAATAACAGAAGTAGATTCGTATGGAAGCAAAAGAAGAGGTGCTGGCAGAGGAAAACTTACTTGATAAAGTAATTAATCGGATTGGATTAACATTCATAGTGGTACGAGGCCTGACTAAAACTAATTTAAAAATTATATGTATAAGTGAATACTTAATACCTTGTTTAAGTTTAGTAATAAACGACCTTTAACATTGATTTGGAAAACTTTAATTTTTTTGAATGATTATTGTTTTTACGATAAATGTTTATTTGTTAATTCTAAATCAACAAAATAACAAATCAAAGCACATATATAGGTGCTAATACAATATACAACGTGTTCAAAGATACAACTCAACTCAACTAATTAAGTAAGTAGTGGAGATATCGAGGAACAAAACCAATTTTAATATCAATGTTCTTAAATCCATTCTAAACTCCTTCTATGATTGATTACTTTAGCGAGGCTCGCGGCTTAAGAATTTGTGATCACAACGAAAATATCTCATGACACTTTATCACATAATGAATCTCGATTCACTTTCAAGTTCACATATATTTTGATGATTGACAGGAGTAGATAAAAACACCCTATCCAATATGTGCCACCGACTTCGTCCTCATGTCTAATTTCATCTTGATACAAAATTCTCTCACAAGCTTAGGAATTTCTTTTAAGATTCTTCTCTTACTATTGTGTCCAATCGAAACCACTTCAATTATGTAGTCTCTTCTTTCACAATTCTAAAACCCATAGAATTTGTTTACTACGATCAATTATTAAATGATAATGATCAAGTAATAGTTAGATTGATTGACTACAAAGAGACAACTGTTCGATAATTTTGATTTTGAGGAGTTCTCACTCTAATTCGTTTGCGCATCTTATAAGTGAGAAACATATTTCTATTATAGGTGAAAACGTCTTGATCCACACTCAATGAAGCAGTCCATTGTTGTTAACACCTTTAACATCATGTTAAATTTCTGATCGAGCTTAATATGATGGTGTATAATGTTTAATTTATCTATCATTCACTGGTTTATAAATTATAGTGTTTGAGCAGTCCATTTGTTGTCATATCCCAATCAATAGTATGAAATATTAATGATATTCATGTTGAATTGGTTAGATTTGACTATGTTTATCCATAAAAAAAAGGCTTGAGGGCATAGTTGGTAAAGAAGAAAAAACTTTAGGTCAAATTAAAAGGCTAGAAAGAGTGTAATCGGTGGCCGACCTTTCTAGGCAAAACAAAAATCCTTTATATAATTAAATTAAACATTCTCTTAAACCTCTCACCGACATCTTTTATTCAAGAAAAAATGCTCTCCTCTTTCGGCATATCGGTGTTAATCTATGTTCATGATCAGATCAAAAGGAAATCCACCTCAATAAAAAAATCTTAGGTCTAATTTGAGTTATTTTACAGAATTTTGATTGGCGACATCTTTCGGTGAGTATTCCTTTAAACATCTATTAATATGGATTTATTGGATTGTATTCCTAACTCTATTGTCATGGAATCTGAATATGTTAAAATGTAATTATTTTGACCTTTTGTTGTTCAGAGCTTGCGCTATTAATTTTTACTAAATGAATTTGACAATATTAAACTGAATTGACAGAAAATATGGGTTGGGAGATTAATTTTTAAATCTACATTCAGTGTTAGTAAGAATAGAGAAGTTAATTCAACATATTGGCTGTGGATTACATATATTTATTCTTCTTATTAATTTTGAATTGATTTTATATATGTTAGGAGTAAAAGCTAGATTATGAAGAGAAATATTTTAAAATTAGAGCAACAATTTAATTGATTAAACGTGATATGGGGAAATTTATTCGAACCTTGAAATTCAAGCTGCTAGCAACGTTTTTTATCTGATTAAAGTTTTGTAGTATACATGTAGTGACAAATGTATAAAAATATTTTATGTGTTAAAGTAAACTAGATATGGATCATGGCAAAATTTATAGTGAATTTATAATCTAGAATAAACTTGTGTATTATGATGCAATTAGAGTTTGTTTCTATTCAAGATAAAAAAATAACATGTTTTGTGTATTATGGAATGCAATATACATGCTCATAAACTTACATTTTTGCATACAATGCATACAAAAAGTTGTGCATTATTTTTAAAAATTGATAGTTGATCAAACCTCATTCTTGAATAGGTTAATTGAGTTCGAGCATTTGGTCATGGGTTTCTTAAAGGTAGGGTTTGCATCACTAATAAGTATCCAGTTTTTCTAGTTCATGGTTGATATAATTATATATATGCTTATACAAATGTGTTTGATAAATACATATGAGAAATTTGATTGTAAAAATTAATTATAGCCTATCAATTTGATCATAAAATAATATTTGAGATTGGTTTGATAAATATATATATGGGTGTGGATTTCGCAGATTTTGTTATATAACTGATTTCAAATCTAGTTTTATCAATGATTTTCATATGAACTAATGAAAGTCGATTTTTGAATTTGATTTGAGAAATGACATGGAGAAATAAATTTGAGGTTATTTATGTAAATTATTTTTATATAATTTCTTGAAAATTGATTTCGATTATGATTTTGGGACGAGATATTGGATGATTTATCGAGCATAAGTAGAATTACTTCCTATTAGCATATTACGAGTCAAAGAATGAGTTTATAGATGAACTATTTATTGTTGGTTCATGTCACTTCTAGATTGACATTTTGTGTAATGAAGATGGGTACTCGGGAAGGTTGATGTGTGCTTTGTGTTAACCACAATCAATGACGTGAAGACGAGCCGTTATAAATGTACCTAAATGGGTTTTATGGTACACGTGTCACTCGACCGACCGGATTAAATATCGAAGTTTTTCCCGAATTTGATAAACAACTTCGATTTTACTTTCAATCTTAAAACCAAGTAATTTACCGTGTTTGGGTATTTTGGTGTGGTAGAATTTCCGAACCATTTATTGAAATATTGAAGGACTCAAATATTCAAACTTTAAGAAAAGAAAAAAATTAGATAGTAGATGGAACTTGACCTACAAACTTTCAAAATGCTGGAGACAAAAGAATTTTTTTTCAAATAATAAAATTTTATTAAGTTTGCCGAAATCTCAAAAAAATGATGAAAATGGCTAAACTTGTCAAAATACTTTAATAAAACCCTAACTAATATATTAACGATATATATAAACCAACAAAACCTTTCATATTTGTGTAGTGATGTCTTAAAGGTGAAAAGAAGAGGCCATATGGAGAAGATTTATTTGGCACATCCTCACTAATCGGATTAATGATTTACCGTGCATCTAAACATTTTTCTCTTTAATTTGTGATTGATTTAAGCGCTTTATGAATAAAATTTGACATGGAACATATGTGTGTAATAGAAGTTCAACTTTACGTACCTTACTAGTCCGATATTTCTATTTTAGCCGTTGATATCCGACAACAACTATTCTAACTTCAAAAAGGGTCGCAGCGCGACTTAGGTGGCATGTGATAAAAGATGGACAAAGTTGAACGGATTGTGTCGAAGCTTCCGGACTACCTTAAAAGATAAAGTTAGTAGTAACTCAGGCTTCATGGTTCTTCTTTTTCATTGTATGCGAGATTTTTAACAAAGCATAAATGAATTACATAGTAGAAAAATTGTTTTGTTAATTGTACAAGATTTTTAGTAGAGCATAAATGTATTACAGGGTAGACAAAGTTTGTTTTGTTTTTATTTATTCGATAGAAAAATAAAATATGACCTTACTTAGAAACTTCATTTGATGATCTTTTTAATTCTTATAAAAATTTTAAAGGGACAAACGATGAAAATGTGCAATTTGATAGCCCTAACTTTTTTCGACTAAGTCACCTAAGAGGCAACTTAACCAGATACAACTCAAACCTAATCGTAACAACCACTTATATATTATCTCTGTTTTATCGAAGTGATTGATTAGATGTACAAATGATCTACTTAAGAATAATCTAAATACAGATTAAGACAATCATATTCTTAAGCTAGATACTAAACAACATACGGATAAATAACTAAGTACTAACTAAACAGATTATAGTTAACTACTTGAATATAAATCTAAGAACAATAAGAATAGTATACGGTATGAACTAACACAATTTATAACAACTAATCTAATAACAATTCAAAGTACAATAAACTGTGAAAGATAAACAAGTACTTGGTCGAAAGCAACTGGACCAAGTACCTACAAACAACTTACAACCTACACGATAAACTAAGTGCAATAAACAAGTGTAGTGATAGTTCAGCAGGAACTGAACCATAACTTACAATGGACTCCTATGCTCTCACCGATGCACCTTAGTTGTGTAAGCCGATGACGCCTAAGTCCTTCCTCTGGATGACGATGGTGATCGTGACTTAGCGTGACAAAGTGTCGAACTAACTCGATCAATCCGATACCGAGTTAGTGTCGTCTCGTCTGATTCAGTTGAGTTGATACTGAACCAGAATCTTCGATCTGACTCACTTAAGTTGATACCGAATCAGGAACGTCAGCAACATTAGTGAATATGGAGATCTATAGATCTGGTGATCTAAAGATCTAATGGGCCGTTTGTGCTACGAACTGTTTGTGTTGAAAGTCTCTCTAAGTAAAACGTATTTGTGCTTGAGACTTGTTGAATGAATCAGTTATAACTATTGGAGTTAAACTGATTGGATACTACCGACGTGCAAATGATAAGTCTCTCTAAGACTGGTGGCGAGGTTCAAAGACTTATAAATAAATCAAACAAATAATACTTAAGTGAAATGTGCTGGTTTGATTTAAACGATAGATGTAACACCTCAACGAGTAGCGACTCGACCAGTTGTTACGATGGGCGGATATGAAAACAATCCTGAAACAAATATGGATTTGTCCAGTATTGCAAAAACGTGGTTTGGATGGATAGAACAGTTCTCACTTAGATTAGATCGAACTGTTGGAGCATATAAACGTTGTAGGTTTTTGGCACAAAATAGATTAAACAACTTTAAAGAATAATAGAGATTAACACGAGAGATTCAAATACAAAACAAAAACACCTTTGTTTTATTTATTAATAATATATCGCGGTTCGGTGTATAAACGACACCTACGTCCGCGGACCAATTGGGCCGGGTAGAAGTTTCTTACAATGGTGGGAGAATAATCTTCCCGAATTACCTAGGAGCTTTGTGCACAAGCCGCACAGCTCTACTAATCCTAGTAATCCGATTATCTCCTATGTAAAGCTAGACCTAGATGACCCAACCTATTCTAGGACTCTACCTCACTTAGCCAACACCGGCTAGTACTCTCGATCTCTACTCTCAACTCTTTAGAACTTGGATAACCTATGACAACAAACAGAGGCTAGAGTGGAGATACTCGACACTCTTCCTTAATCCTCCTTGACGTGTTGTTTGTGCAAAAACCTTCTAGCTGAAAATTTGTCTTCTATTTATAGTCCTTTAATGCCTTGGTCGTTACTCATAAACTTGATGATGAAGATGATATGATTTGATCCGATTTTCTTTAAAGTCTTACGATTCTCATCTTCACTTTCCAATTATAATATCTTGATTCTCAAGGAACCAAATCAACCTATTTGTTTCCTTTTATTATATCTGATTCAGTTTTCCTTTTTGGTTCTTGTTCCCTTTGGATCGTTGTAGTTGAGTCCTTCGCCATTGATTCCTCCATGTCACCAATCTTGTTCGATTTTTTCTTTAACACGATTGCCGTTGATTTATCCATGTCACTAGTCTTCTTGATATCGATCTTGGTTGATTACTTTATTAGCTAAAACCATATATTATACAATAAAACTTATAACTAATTTTTAGTTAATGTTCAAGAAGTGACAATCCATAAACCATGATCAAGCCATACGAGATTAAAACCACATCAATGTTACATTGTTATTACACATTCTAAGGTTAAAAAGTGACAATACAAAACATCTAAATGAAGCTATTCAATCAAAACGTCATGCATTCACAAAATGCTATTTGGGAATCTCTTTTTAGATATAAGGTTGGTCAATCTTTACCTGTCTTATTAGTCTCGATATTTCTACTTTTAAATGTAGATATCTTGACAAAAACTACTCTAATAACCCGAAAAATGATTAACCGTGATTCAACCGACATGGGACAAAAGATGGACAAATTTGAAGGGATTGTGTCGAAGCTTCCAACATATTCCACTTACGAAGTGGAAAACCCTAATTGGCGAATCTATTTAAGTATTAAGCATCGAAGGATATCCATCAAGAAAATATATGGAATCTCTCTGAAATCCTCGAAATCTAGGACCGAAACAAATGAAGCAATAATCATGGCCGAGAAACAAGTTGCATTGTAACCTAATAGTTGTCACTCCAATCCAAATTTTATTCTCCTCATCTAACTTGTACACTTTGATATGAATGAGATCCATCATTTTGTTGACCAAATAAAGAACTTCCTCCAAATGATACAAAAAGATAAAGATTGTTCGAGTCGCTGAACAAGGTCATGATCATTCTCTGCGATGGAGCCAATAAATGTGCACTTATACTTCTTTGAATAGCTCATTATTACATAAACCATTTCATATTGATTTATAGAGGTTTATCAAGTGGAATTAGTGGTCTATTTTGTTTGATTCTCTCTATAACTCGAGTTTTAATTATGTGAATTATAGATACACTATTTGCAGCCTCTTGAAATCTTGCCTCCTCAATAAATCGAGTTAGAGGGCTAGCAAACAAAAGTCGGCCAGGATTCAAACCCACCATGAACCTCACATGAGAAATAAATAAATTTATTTAAGACTAATTTCATTAAAATTAGGACTGGTAAATGAATTTAAGAGTTAATTTTGTACATTTATAAGTATCTTTTGATTAATTTTATTTTATACATTTTGATGTCATTCAATAATTGGGCTTTGATTCCAGATACTTCATATTGGACTAGGTCTTAATTTGTGTCTCATTATGACTTTAACATTTCTTCTTTCAAATGAACACCTTCATATCACTAATCTAGATGTATTTGGTTCGATACTTCAATGGCTTGCGAGACTAATTATGATTACAAAAAATGAACACCTTCTATATCACATTAAATTTATGATCGAGTCTCTCTATATATACATGATGGTGTTCAAGGTTTAATATATAAGTATCTATCATTCACTAGTTTAATTGTAGTGTTCGAGCAGCTTCCATCTCCGAACCATTTATTGAAAAAACATGTCAACGTTTGAACTTTAAGAATAAAAATAATTAGATAATTATAATTATAAATCGACGAGTGAGGAAGTTAATGTACGAGCTTTAAAATGTGTCGGATCGATACAAAATAAATATGCTCGAAATGGGGGAAATATCTTTTTTCTTTGAAATCATGAAAAATTGACGAAAAAGGATAAAATTGTCAAAAATAATTTAACAAAACCCTAGCTAATATATTAACGAATTATATACATATGTATTTATATATACATATATAAATTCTTTATTAGAGAATTCAAGTTCACCTAGCCGTCCTAACTCTTTCTTCTGCACATTTAACAATCATCGTCACCTTCTATCTTAAAAAAAATTAGTTGTTCTTCTAATCAACATCAATTATCATTTACCACCCATCATAACATATACCAAGTATTTTTTTTCATTAAAAATTTCATGCATATTTGTGTCGCGATGTATGAGAGGTGGAAAGAAGATTCTAGTAGGAGAAGAATCTTTTATTCGACTACATTTTCACTAATCGGATTAATGATTTACCATGTAGGTAAAGTTCGATTCTAAAGCTCGTGTTATTTAGGGTTAGAATTGGGGCTTTGAAATGGATCGGTCTTGCAAAGGCCAGAATCAAACTCTTAGTAAAGGTTTTGCAAGCTTCGCAACTTGTTATACTGTTTGTCGTTTCGATTCCCAAGTACAATTATGCTTCGTGGCCATTGATTTGTTATAGCAATCGTTTTCTACTGGATCTCGTATGATTGTGTAATGTTGTTGTTTGTGACATACAGCGGGAAACTTGTATGCTCCTCGGGTCGAGGAGAAGATGGGCAACTAGGTCATGGTGATGTCGAGGAAAAACTCATGCCTACGCACTTGAGTGTGCTTAAGGATGGCCCTTTATTCATTTCTTCCAACATTCGCAATCGTGGAATAAAGGTCAGTACTTGATTTTATGGAAAAAATCGAATCAGTTTCAATTGACATTTTGACAATGACAAACTTGAATGGTTATAAGTCATTGACCATTCCATTCGAGGCTTACATTAGCGGAACTCTCAAAAGGCCACTGCTATTTGTGACGGCGTCCATGTGCCTTCCGACCAATGATTGGAATTTTGTTATTATGTTATGGAACCCTATTACACAAAGAATACTTACCCTCCCTAAACATATTTTCACCCCTAGTCAAGATTCCTCTTATAGTTTTCATCTTGGATTCGCCTTTGACTCCCCGAGCAACGATTACAAAATTCTTAAGGTGTTTAGCTTCTTCGAAACCGAGCTGCCTACTCAGGTGGAGGTTTTTTCTCTCAAAAAGAATTCATGGAAAGATATGACTGAAATTGCTAAAAGGTATTACTGGGACGAGGATTCACATATGATTTTCAATGAAATTTTACATTGTATTTGTAGTTTGGTTTCGATACTATCGCTTATATAAGAACTAATTTTATGTTTCGATGTAAACACTGAGGTGTTTAGAGAGATTAAATTGCCACAAGTTTGTGAGAAAATGAATGTTATGGGATTTGACATGTACAAGGGAACCCAAATGTCTATTGTTTGTAGCTATAGGGACAACAATGGAAGTGTGTTTTGGAACTGTGGGTGATGAAAGACTATAATAATTTAGGGTCGTGGGAGAAGATATGGAAATTTGATACGATCACTTGTTCCTTTATTTGGTTGGCTACCCAATGATCATGGTTTTGTCGTTGGGTCGTGGATTACGAAATAACGGTGAAGTGTGGTGTTATCCTTTTTGCAGGCCTCATCCAGTAGGTAATCTCCATTGATCCTAGGTAGTAATATCACAAAAAAAAGTGAAACTTGAACCAGATATTTTGCACGTAAATTACTAAACACCTTAATTGACACCTTCTATTCCTAAAAAAATTATCATTCTCTAATCAACATCAATTATCATTTACCACCCCATCAAATCTATGCTATCAAGTATTTTCTTCATTAGAAAACCTCTACCGTTTATCGCCGTCATGTCTCTCTGGCTTTCCAAGGCTCCCTTTCATCATCCAAGCTTTATATGTGCCGTTTCCTTCCATATCTTCAAGTTTTCTAACCCTTTTAAATGGCAAGATCTAGGTAATCTAGGTTCTCTTCCGATTATGTTTAGTCATGTTGATGTGACTCCCGATTCGTTGTTGAGAAGTATGTTTGCAAGTTATTCGTTCTATAGATTACTTACTCGAGGCTAAAAAACTATTCATCGAGAATATCTGATTGCTGAGATTAAGCCGCGAAGGGAAAGAAATCACCGTTTACATTTCCATTACACTGAATTTGATATGGCTTTGGACCCTTCTTTTGGTGGATTTTGACATTTTTCTAGATTTGGAGAATATGGCAAGCTCGTAGGATGTCCCAAGTGGTTGTTTGACTTGGTTGCATCTATCTCATGTCCTCGCATTTTTTACGCCCGAGTTCATGGTGAAATATCATAGTTATTTCGGTGACTATTTTTACGAGTGTTTAGACCGATGATAGAACTAGGTTGGATATTGAAAAAAAATATTGGTTAATGTCTCTTGCAATACCAACATCTCGAAAGTGATCTATTGTTCTAGCTGGGTAAGACGTGTTCGACATTGGGCTGTTGATACGGGATCTTATCAGATTTCATCCTCGATAGGGTCATCAACCTCGAAGAATCTATTGGCTCTGCCTAAATGGCCATCTAAGGTTCCTTCCACGATTTCAAGGTCGGATGTGGTCCCCAATCTGCCCCGACCCCACGGGAATTTCGACGGATTGTCAGCTTCTAAACTGGCAAACAGAAAAATGCTCTCCTCTTCAAAGGTTGATTAATCCTCCCCGCCCATCCCTAAATCTCCCTCCCCACAACCTCACTCACTGCTCTTCAAACCCGTCTTCCTTTATCCTGATAAATCTCAAGATCCTGCAAATCCGAACCCTTCTATGCTTTAATCTCCCCTCCTTCATTCTTAATCTATCCTCTTTTCCGGCTTAAGAAATTTTCCCTCATCGGCTCCCAAATTATCTCCAAGAGTTCTTCTCTCATTTATCTTGCAAATACACTTTCAATATATGTTCCTCTCAAGAGAAAATCGAAGTTTTAACAATTTCTGAAATTGTCCCTCTCTCGACTTCTACTACGCTTGATTAAGTGTCTCCCGTGATTTCGGTGTCGATATGAAAAGACGTA
>JANIEQ010000316.1:0-10392 GCA_024708375.1 Oxalis stricta | reverse complement strand
CTTTCCGACCCCATATGTCGAGAAGGAATATGGTGCCACTTGTGCCACGTGCTCGATTAATAAAGTACATATTATATGATAAAGTATTCAATTTATTACAACATGGCACACATAACATGGTATCTCGTTCATCGGAAACATAGTACGAAAATAATAATACATAGTAATATGAAAATGACGTGAAGAGCCCTATATGCCGAGAGAATGCCACGAGCCCCACCTTATTCGGATAACTGGATAACGTCCGGAATAGCTGCTACGTAATAGATCGTACTATGGATCAACCTGGAGAAATTTATAATTTTCATGGAAAACGTAAGCTTTACGCTTAGTGAGAAATATTATAAGTTCATTTATTTTAATACTGAAATATATATACTGAATATACTGAAAAATACTGGTTTACGAAATCATGATTTATAACTGTGCATGAGATGATCAAAAATACCGAAATGATAACTGAATATATTTATGAACCCATATCGGTGAAAAACAATAGGAATAGCTGATGTAGACGCGTTCTACACAGTATCCCTTGCCTACCATGTGGTACTCAAACGCATACCGGAACCAACCTAGACATGAGGCCAACATCTAAGATGGCGTACCATCTCGCGTGACCTAAACTAAGGGGTCACTCGAGTGGACTCGGTACTGCCGAGAATAAAAACGTGGGTAGTCGGGGGTTCGTATATATATATATATATATAAATCTATAATTCATATATAAGTCATGAATAACTGAATATTAATATATATGATTTAATAAATGAATGCATGATTTTAGAAATCTGATTTTATTTTGAAGGTCTCCAGGCCATCTACGACTATTTAGTTTTTCAAAATAGCTATGCCAAACCTTTTGAAATCGTAAAATCATAAATCATGCAATGTGTTTGGCATAGTGATGAAAATCATTCATTAAATATATACATATATATACTTGCAACATACTGAAATGAAATTATAATACAACTCACGAGTTTTTAACGTGATCGTATCCTCGTCTCGATCCTCGTGAATTATCGACCTAAACGATATCGAAATTTGTTAAGTCTAATTGTTGACGTAAAAATAAGATTATATATATTCTCGTACGTCTAACGTCAATTTTCTACATACCGAAATTAATTTGATTATTTATTTATTAACATGATTTTAATTAGTTTAATCTAATTTAATCTTTTATTAAATTAATCCTTATATTATATTATTTAAAATACTTAGTGCAATAGTAAAAATATTTTTCAAATGTTGACATAAATAATTCTCAAATATTAAATATTAATATTCTGTCATTGTTATATAATTTATATATTAAAACAGAGCTTAAATATTTTTAGAAATACTTAATTATATATATATTATTCTTATTATTCCAGAATTGTAAATAAAATAACTCTGTTTTTCAAAAATTCTAAAACTTTTGATATTTTGTTCAAAATAATTTTTAATAAGCTTACTGTAAAGATTTCAGAATAGGTTCGGATGAGTAAAAATGATTTTATTTGGTTCGGAAAATAATTATATTACTTTAATATTAGAAATTAGGTTCGGTTTAGAAAAGACCAGAATAGACTTTGACTTATTTTTTGACCCGTTGGTAAACTTGTAAATACTTTAAAATCATAAGGTTATAACTGACATTTAACTAGGTTCGGCTATGTAAAAGACTATTTATGCCCTTGGACTCTTTAGTTGACCGGATAAACAGTTTGGTTATTTTGTAAATATTTTAGAACAGTTGAGGGTAATATAGTAATTTAATCATATTTAATCTATATAAAACGATTTTCTTCTCTTCTTCTTCATTTGCTCGACCGATCACACTCCCGCTCGTCGACTCCCCCTGCCGATCGTCGTCCTCGCCGGAGACGACGGTCTCCGGCCCAAACCTTGACCGTTTCCGGAAGCTTTCGTCACGGTGAGTATATTTCTACGTTCAATTTCTTCTAACACCGCCTCAGTAATTCGTAATTTCAATTCTAATGAATTAGGGTTCATGTTGAAATTTGGGGGTTTTGTCCGATTGTTATATATGTTATTCTACTTCATCTATAGTACTATTTCTACACAAGAATTAACATGAATTAACAAAGTAATTATGACTTGAATTGAAAATTTGAAGTTTCGGATGCTTACTGTTCTTGACGGACTTCGATGTGTTTTGATGATGTATTGGGTTTGTGGCAGTGTTGTAGATGTCGAATTCGTGCTCCAATTCGTCAGATTTTGACAGACCTCGGTCACGACCCGGTTGTAACTCGGTCGTGACTCAGACTGGTTCCGGCCGAGCTGCTGGGTCGAACGGAGTGATGTATTTCAAGATCAGTGACGAGGTGGCGAGACACAATTGAGGTAAGTTTAAGCTTTTCTGGAAATTTTGTTTTTCTGGCAGTGTTGTATTCTGTTTTATGGGTTTTGGTTGAGATGCTTTTCTGTGATGTTGGTGGACGATGTTTGATGTTCGTTGTTGTTGTTACAATGGTCTCAGTGAGTCGTTTTTCATGTTAGGAGACTGATGTGTAGAGTGGGCTGAGATTGTGTTTGAATTTCGGCCATTATATGAGTTGAAGAAGTTTGTAACTTGCATTGTCTTGTTTTTGTATTGTCAAAAGATGTAATCTGGCTTCTGATTTCTGCCGGTTTGAGTGTTGGATTTGGGTGTCAGTTTGTTTGAAATTGTTTGTAGTTATTTCCAATTTTGTAGGCTAACTCATGTGAGCATTAAATGGTATATTGACTTGGCTTGTTGGCTGGTGTAGAATGTCAAAGGCAGCTGGTTTTTTCAGGATTTTGCAGCTGTAAAGGGGCTTTTAGGAGGCTGTTTTGACTGTCCAAGAGCTGCCGGCTGGTGATTGTTATGTAATGTAGGTGGTATTTATAGGTAGTATAGGTGGTATTTAGGAAGTATGTAATGTAGTATGCTATTTGTATAGATATTTGTATGTATATATGTATGTAAGTTAGATTCTTGTAATACTTGTAGTTATGTGAGTGTATAAGGACTTGTAATGGTTCTTGAAGTAAAGTTTTAAATTAAAATCATCTTATAGTATATATGTGATTTCAAATCAAATTCTAAATCGAATTCAATTTGTTACTTAAAAAAACCGAAACTTGTCGCTGTAAGTAACGTACATCTAGCTTAGAAAATCGAAATTTAATCTAGCATAGAAGTCGAAAAGAAACGTGCGTAAATCGCCAAAGTATTATTTATTCGAAAGTCAACTACACGTCAACATCTAACGCACGATTATCTAAGTTGCGATTTATCGAGTCGTTACATTTTCCTAATTAAAATCCATTATATTCTTTTTTCATCTAATTAAAACGGGCACATCTTATTTTTCCTATTCAAAGTACATATTATTTAAAAAATATATCTAATCAAATTATAATATATATTATTTTTCAATTTTATTAAACTATTATTCCTAATAAAAATACGCTATATCTTTTTCTATTCCTAATTAAAACGAGGCATAGCTTATTTTTCAAATAATAGAACAATTAAATTGATTAAATGCAATTATAAATTTTATTATCAAAATAAATCTTGACATGTGATTTTTATTTATTGCTATGTATATTAGTTTTGAAAACAAAATAATTTTTTAGTTCTAATAAGATTGTAGATTTTCAAATAAAATCAAAATAATTATAATTGATATAAAATTAAAATAATTTTCTTTTGATATGATATTTGACATATGTTTAATAATGGTTAATACAAAATAATTATTATATAAATTAAATATAAAAAAATTATTAATTTTTAATGACACGACTTCAGTCAAATGAATGGGCCCACTAACTTATAGTAATATAATTTAAGTTTTATGAATCCCAAATATTTTATATATCAATAAATAATTCGTATGTGTAAGTAGTGATGTGTTACATATATGGTGCACCTCTGAGTTTTCAATATTTTGTTTCACAATCACAGCATAATGATTTATTTGGCACCACATCTTCACCAATCACCATCCCTTCGATTGAAATCAAAGGTCATGATTAAATTGAATAAACTCATTAGAATCTTAGATTGGGGTAAATGTGATGATCATACAAAATGGGAAAGAAAATTATGTTGGATTTGGAGGAAAGAAATAATTAAAAATGACATCCATCTGTTCTGTCCAACAACAAGGCAACAACGTCTTAAATTGGGCCCTTGGGCCCATAAAATAATAATAAGGCTATAAAAAGGCCCTAGTTGACGACTGGCAACGGCCCACGGACAATAATCGTTCTTTCCTCTCGAAATTATGTAGTGAACTTTATTTTTCTCCTTTCAAACATCTACAAGTTGAATTGCCCGCTTAGAAGTATGGGATTAATGATGTTTATTACATAAATGTATTGAAAATAAAAATATGAGGACCTATATGTAAATTTTTGAAAACGTAGGGCACTCCAACATTTGCCCTTTTAAATTTTAATGATGTGACACGTCGAGTGTATACGGCGCCTAAGTGCGTCGTGTGATGACAACGTGTATGTGATGAAGACGGTGTGGAGGTCCAAATGGTATGTGATTAAGAGTATAAGGATCTATGTGTAGCTACATTGTAAAATGTTTCGATACGCATTTTGGAAAACTTCATTTTACTCCCTCTAGACTCTTATGTTCGAGTTTCGAGTCCTCGATTCCTTGAGAGGGGAAGTAGTGCTTTATCGGGGTCCATTTAAGCAATTGTTCACTTTAATTTTTTTTTTTTTTGATAGTCAAAGGGGTTATGTCAATTGATTAAATCATTATTGCTATAATCGCCAAAGAAAAGCTAATAATCCACTTGCCCATTTGCTTTTAGATTAGTATGCTCATGGCAAGTCGATTATTGAGCTCTCGGCCACAAAGTTAATTTTGCATGATACAAAAGAGGAAACTAAACATCTAATCTTTCCAATGATATCCCTACATGACAAAAAATAATGGCCAATGCTATTGACATCGTTAACCACCATAAGCGCGTCGGATTCGAACAAGACATGCGATAAGCCCATCGATTTAGCCAAGAGAACTCCATAAGCGGTGACTTGACGAGTGATTTCCATTAAACCAGTTGAATCTTGACGATAGCAGACTGACGAGCCCCAAGAGTCTCTTAGCTACAGACCTCGCAGCGAATGCCGGAAAAGTGCGAGCATCCGTATTGATTTTAAGAAATCTAGTGAGGAGGAGGGTTCCATCTTGGTAGGGTGAGGTGCTAGGAAGGCGTAACAGTTAGCATTTAGAGAAATAGATTGTTGACAGAAGTGGGTTGCTAGTAAAGCCGAAGAAGCGCGGCCGACGCAGATTCCTTTGGACCATGAATCGTTACGATTTTTCCAGATAATCCAGAGTGCTATATTTAGCATAGTCCATTGATTAACGCTCAATGACTTCGGCCATTCTAAAGTACCAACTAAAAGGTTCTCATTATGCCAGACTACCGGATGCAAGTCGGGGAACAAAATTCTCCACGACTCACAAGACCAATGACAAGATAAGAAGAGATGTGCCAGGTTTTCATGAGCATTATCTCGGATCGGGACAGAAGGACTGGAAGACATACCTCGGAACGCATAATGTCTCTTGTTGCCGAGGCTTTGATGGCCTACTCTCCAGAGGAAGAGCTTCAGTTTCGGCATAATTGGGAGTTTCCAAATGAGAGACCAGAACCTATGGAGCTGTGTGACAACATTGCGATTGGTGGACGGTTCTAAAGCTCGCGTAATACCCACTTCTGACCGAGTAGACTCTGTTTTTTGTCCATTACCATGCCATTATATCTCCGAGAGAAGGTCGAGAGGAATTGTGGCTATTTTAACGGCCGTGCTTCGATTGAAGATGTTATGTAAGAGCTCTTGGTTCCATCGACCGGTATGGATATCGGTGAAACTGTGCCATGCAATAAATTCTCCTTTCGGACAGGTTTGCTAATTCCAGTATCCGAGAATACCACTTCATTGTCCCATCTATCTTCGACCACTCTGATATTCCGGCCGTTCCCAATTCTCCATATAGCCCCTTTCTTGAGTACGTCCCTTCCTTTTAAGATGCTCCTCGAGACATAAGAAGGGTTTCGCCCAACTCGGCTTCGAAGAAAGAGTTGAAAGGGAAATATTTCTGTTTGAGCGTTCGAGAAAGCAACGAGTTCGGCTCTTGAATGATCTTCCACCCTTGTTTCGCTAAAAGCGCAAGATTGAAGGCGTTAAGATCTCTCGGCCCTAGACCGCCATCTTTTTTGCCTCTCGACATCGCTTCCCAGCCCACCCATCTGGTCTTGTTCATACCCCCCCACCAAAAACAACGAATGCTTTTTCGATTTCCTCGATGATTTTCTTCGGAATCGAGAAACATGTCATTAGATAGGTCGGGATAGCTTGCGCCACCGATTTGATTAGCACTTCTTTGCTTGCTTTTGACAGAAATTTAGTCGACCAGATAATTCATCTTGTTCCAAATCTTGTCGGCTATTTCTCTTAAAACAAGTAACTTTGTTGCTTGCCCACAATAAGTGGCATTCCCAAATACTTGTCGGAGCAGTGTCTCTTCAATATCAAAGATCGCCTTAGCGGAAGTACGGAGTTGACGAGGAGAATTGGATGAAGAAAATGCTCGACTTAGCCCCATTGATAACCTGCCCGAAAGCCGCGCTGTAGTCTTCGAAGACACTTTTCGGATGATTCAATTCGGTGAGGTCCATCCGCATAAAGAATATACTATCGTCCGCGAAACAATAGGTGAGAGATGCGTGGACTCCTAACGGAGATTCCGCAGCTCGAGATTTGCCCGTTTTGTTCCTATCTATTAATACTCGGCGAGAGTCCTTCGGAACATATGAGGAAGAGGAAAGGCGACAAGGGGTCTCCTTGTCTAAGACCTCCGGTGGGGGTAAAGGATTGGCTGGGATTACCATTGATCAAAACTGAAAGAGAGGTTGAAGAAATACACTTGAGTATCCAGGAAATCCGAGGTATCATTGAAACCGAGCTTTCGCGTCATCTCTGCTAGAAAGGTCCATTCCACTCCATCAAATGCCTTGGACACGTCGGTTTTGATAAGACAAAAGCCCTCGTCTCCCGACTTCATCGACTTGATGTGGTGTGCCAATTCATAGGCCGATACAACATTGTCGAGATAAGGCGGCCTGAGAGAAAAGGCGATCGATTTTCACGAGATTATCTTTGGGAGGATACTCTTCAACCTGTTGGCCAGGACCTTGGCCGCGTATCTTGTAGATGATGTTGCACAGACCGATTGGTCGAAAGTCAGCCATGGAGCGAGGGAACTTTAATTTGGGGATAAGAACAAGGTGCGCTAAGTTGAAATCGGGCGACACTTGCCCACCATTTAAGAAATCCCTGATGCAAAGCGTGATTTCCTCTTTCAACAATTCCCGAGTTGCTGGAAGAAGCTTCGTGAAAGTCCAGTCCGGGCCTGGGGCTTTATTAGGGTGCATCGACTTAATGGCACTATGAGACTTCCTCCACCGAGATGAGGTCGGTGAGCATAAGGTTGTCGACGTACGAAATTTTGGAATTCACCCGAGAAAGGATACTTATCCAGTCCCTCGCATCGAGATACCTTGAGACGTGAGCGAGGTCCTTGTAGTAGTCAAAGCAATGTTGGCGATATCCAGTTCTTGCTCGCACCATACCCCATTCCGCATTCAAAGAGTCCCTCGATACGATTTCTCTTTTGTCAGCATTGGACGCAAAGGCTTGAAAGAAGCTAGTGTTTCGGTCTTCCTACGCGAACCGGTGGCAGTTTGAGCGTTGAAGCCAATAAGTCAGATTCTTGCTTGTTGAGCTCCAGCTAATTCTAATTGAAGAGAAAGAATTCTTTCACTGTTGTCACTGAGAAAGAGAAGTGCCCGGTACGACAAGAGTTGGGACTCCTTGGATTTGATTTGCCTACGGCCGGTTAGTCGGATGATCTCTTCTCCATTGGATGAGGCGGTGCCTAGATCGAGATAACTTCCTCCGGCATGTGGATGCATCTACCGCTGTGTCCGATTCACCCCATGTTGAACGGATAGCCTCAGAGGCATTCGGAGTCTCTGCTCTCGAAGTTATTAAATCGAAAAAGTGGCGAGGTTTGCTAATTAGGGAGGCCTTGGAAATGAGTGATGATTGGGAAGTGGTCCGACGTGAAATCCGTGACATTATGGACCACTCTGCAAACTTGAAGAGGCATACCCATGATTTACTTGCAAGAGAACGATCCAATCTTTCTGTACAAAGTCTCACTGTCCCCTCTTCTCTGTTTTATTCCTCCAGTGAATGGAAACCCCTTGAAGGGAAGGTCCACCAGCCCGTCGTCACTAATGGCTTCCTGAAAGTCCATGCATTGGTTTCCTTTCTGTTGTAGGTCCTCCCCATTTTTCGGTATTATCAAAGATTTGGTTCGAGTCACCGATCACCGATCCAGGGAAGATCGGAGACAGAACTAAAAGTCTCTAATAAGCTTATTCGTTTTCTCTTTCGAAGTCGAGTCAGGCCAACCATAAAGTCCAGTGAATCTCCGATCATTATTGACTACGAAATCTATGTGATTACGCGGAGTATGAGAGGATGACTACCGGATGTCCACCTTGCCAGAAAATTGCGAGTCCACCGTCGAGACCAATACGATCCACGCCAAAATGTCCGGCCATTTGAATTTTCTTGCAAATACCGGAAGATCCACGATCAATTTCTTCGTTTTCGATAAGAAGATCAAGGAGGGCTGCAAAGTCCTTGCGAGCTTAGCCGGAGTACGAATCTTGCGGGGGGTTGCCCGAGAGCCCTGCACGATTCCACGCTAGTGTATTCATAGGAGAGGGCGGGAGTGACTACGTCACCCGCGCCCCAATAGGAGCCGCGCCATGCTTCCCGGATGTTATTGGAACCCCCTGGACGGGAGTGCTGAGTATGGCATGAGAGGAAGAAGGGCTAGATTTTAACTCACAAAATCTTTAAATCGCCGGTGTCTCGATTCGAGAGGGGAGTGGCCTTCTGCCCCGTCGAAGAGACGACATCGAGAGAGGAGCTCGCACTGGGCGGCTACGAACCTCTCGGTCGAGATGCGCTTCGCCGGTGAAGAAGGCCTCGATCGGAAATGAGGATCCGTGCGCAGCTTGTGTATTGAGTAGGAGTTGGGCTTAAGAATTAGGAGATGATACAGACGACTGGCCGTGGAGGCTGTCGGTTCTCCCTCGACGAAAAGATGGGCTTCTTGATTCTCACGATGGTTGAAGCTACTCCTTGAAGACAGAGCCGATCGATTAAGATAGGTGACCAATGATCGGTAGAGCGGTTGGAGTGTCAGGGTTGAGCTCGGAAAGATAACAAGTCGGGGATGGGCCCTTATGAGAAGCATTTCACCCAGTCGTTTCGGCCTTAATCTGTAGCACCTCGATTGATTTAAGTAGGTTAGCGGATGAAAACTTCGCTTGGCACATTTAAGTCATCGATCACATGCGTTTGTGCTTTTCCTTTTCGATGTAGGAGTGATGTTTGGCAGGTTACAAGTACGAGGCGTAGGGGCGCCTCGTAAGTGCGAAGTCGAATCCGACGAGTTGTAGCCTCCGCCTACTACTTGTCGGTATCGAATTCCTTTCTGGAGATGCCCGTCTCGAGATTCGGAGAGACATCTTTGTGCTCCGATAGACTCTTCGGAGATGAGGTGCTCGAGGAAGATAGAATGAGGTCGTTATTAACCGAAGAGAGTTCCGATTTACTGACCGCTGAATTTCAATGATGTGCGTGGTGGCTGTTGTTCAGCCGTGTGAGTTTTAGAGTTTGTCGTGAGGCCCTTGGCGGAGCGGACGGAAAACCCGGTTTGGCTTTCGGCCCGGTGGCCGTACGGGAAGTGGGGGCTCTCTATCATGCAGGTTATCTGTTTTCCTTGTCCCATCGATATCACTGTGGAGTTAGTCTACCGCGAGAGGCACAAATCCGGAAGCCTTTCGCTATTTAAGAACAATCACGTTGGAGTTTTTATTCTATCATACCGGTGATTTTGTGAGATGGGGTTCCAAGAGACTTCGATGGAGACCACTGCTCCAAGGTTGCTGCCAGCCTTTCGATGGAAGCTTACAGCGAGAGGAGCCGATTTTTACGTGTGAAAGAATTTTTCCCGGATACGGATTAGAACAGCGATAAGGGAAGATCTTGCAACACGCAGACTTTAGACATCCAACCGTGACGGCGTTGATGTTCATATGGGCTTTAAAGGTAGTGTCTAGGAAGGATGCAGAATGAGAAGTTTCCACTAAAGATGAAAGGAACTACTGGATTCAGGATGAAAGTCAATTCTTCCTTCGGCTTCAATTGGAAAGTGAAGATGTTGAAAGAGCCACTCCTCATTGATGAAAGATAATCGACAGCCCAAAGATGCTTGAGGAGACTCTTTCA
>JANIEQ010000314.1:0-27824 GCA_024708375.1 Oxalis stricta | reverse complement strand
CGGTTCTTCCCGAAGTTCGGAATCTTGGCGAAGGTAATTTTTTTTGGGTCATCCTTGAACGCATTTGGACTGGAGTTAGCTCCTCCACCGGCTCGGCGCGGGGGTTCTCAGCTTCACCTCAGACGTCAAGTTCGACCGAAAAGGATCCCTCGGCGAAGGCAGCTGCTGCGCGCAGTCCCTTGGTCTTCTCGGACGCATCCGACGCCAGTTTCGGGGTAGGAAACTTCATGACTTGGTGTGGTAAGAGGCTGCCCCCTCGAATGCGACGTGCGCCGTCTCGCCCAGAGGATCATGTTTGTAGCCGGAGGGGCCTCGCATGACGGACCACGTGGACCTCGCAGTAAAGACATCGATCTCCATGACCTAGAGTGATAGGGACTCGGACGGTACCCCGGTGACCGGGAACTCGATCCTTGTTAGTCGCATAAATGATTTCTTGGAGAGGACCGGAGTTTGTTCATCGCGGAGTCCTGGGGCCCTTGGAAGGCGGGGTAATACATGATATCCACATCTCTTGCGTCGTCGACAAGGACCCTCCTTACTATGGTATTGTCGGCCACTCGTATGGTGATGACCAAGGGGCCACTGTGGGGTTTCAGCGATTCCCGCACAGAGTTTTCGTCCGAGAACCCTTATAGATTCTCCGGCGGGGTCTCTTTTTTGAGTTCTCGCCCGATCCATCAGCAGAGGCCCTTTGTTCTGCGACCTTCCCACTCGGATCTAGCATGAACCCATTGTGAGGAAGCTTTTTGGATGAGCAGTTTTGATCGTACGATAGATCAAGGGATAGAGGAAAACATATTTTTGCATGCTTTCCATTGGTCGGCGCCAATATTGTGACCAAAAAAATCACGATGACGGAAGGATCACTCGTAGAACGTCGGTACGATCGGAACCTTGTGAATAAGATAAGACAATAGGGGGTGGCAACTAACGTTTAGGCGTCTACGGTTTAAACGGGACCAACAAGGCTCACCACAAGGCCTTGGCCGAGTGAGTCGCGTAGCTTCAGATTAGGGTGACAGAACTCCTCTCGTGAGAGAAGCTCTTGTAAAACACTTGTGAACAATGGTCACTTGTGTATCTCGAGAATGAAAGAGTTGTTTAGGGTTTTCCCTTAAGAGGGATTATATAGGATAGAATCCCCTTGATCGAGGGATCTTATTCCTCATGATCTTCTATATATGGTAGACTCCTTAATGGAGAATATCTCTTAGTCCATGAAATTAGGCCGAAGAAGACTGGTTTCTTTTTAGGACTCTTACTCGATCGGTCGAGCTTGGCCGACTAGATGTCGTGGGCTTCGAACGCGTGGTCCGGCCAAGTTGCTTTGTCAAGCCGTGATCCGAGGCCGGCGGGAAGGACTTTTCCACCACATGATTCTTTTTATACGCAAAAAGTTATATAAAATATTCTTAATTAAGATAGAAATATTAAAATACATGATCATATGTACATACTACATGTTTCATACGATTTGAGCTGTTCGGTTCTTTCAATGTCCAAATGTAATTTTATTGATGATAACTGAATTCACACATATAATAATACTGGGGAGAAAATGAAACGGAGAGAAGAACTCACTGAATCCCCATACGCCAATGAGGACCACAGGGATTCAATGAAAACACACCTTATACAAATCGAACAACACAAAAACTAGAAAAATAAGGACTATAAAACTAATGATGCTTGAACAAAAGATCATAATCATTTCTTCATGTTTTTTATTTGATTTTGATTTAAATGAACTAAACTAAGGCTTAACGTAGGTATCTAAAGTGTTTGGGACCTTAGAAATCTAATTTTAGGTGATGGATTTCTATGGTTTCACTCAATACCAATGCAACCATGGCTATTTGAAACTAGCAAAAACAAAAATAAATGGAAATCTGAAATTTTCTCATTCGATTCTACATTAAAAAAGACGATTACAAGTGTTTATATAGGTGATCACAAGTTTAACCTAGCTGACATGGAAATTCTAAAATGAATTACAAGCTGGAATTACAAAACCATAAATGCAATAAAGCAAAAACCAAAAGTGGTTTTGCTGCAATTCTTCTTCTTCACGAATCCACTAATGGTTTTGAGCTTGCTTTTCACTTCAGAGGTAATCCACAACGCATTTACGAGCTGGTAACAACTATAAAACCAGTCAAAATTACAATCGATGAGTCATCTTCTCCATTCTGTAGAAAAACGCCATTGTTGTTGACTTTTTAGTTGACTTTTCATTTCAAGCTTGATCAAGAGCACATCGACATCCAAACTCCTTCACTACACTACTACAAACTTGACTAAAGCTTTACTTGATTAAAAACAAACTTCTAATTCATTCTTGATCGAAACTTGATAAACCGACTAAAACATGAGCAAGAACCACCAATGCCATCTTCTCAAGAGCTTAGAATTCCAATCAAACCTTGCATACAACTTCAACAACTCATTTCTAACGATTCTGAATCAATAACTTCAATTGAATCGACTCAAAATGAAAACGCCCAATTCTAGTTTTCTAGCTTAGCAACTCGATCACACATTGTGAATTACAAACAATGGTAGACTAAATTGAACCTTCTAACTACTTCATAACAACTAAACGAAGCTACCCACATCATCAATTTAATCTAATCTTATTCAATTAAGCTAGAAATTAGAAATTCGACATTGAACACTAACATAGAACCCTAGCGAAAGAGGGGTTTTTGCTAGAGGAAAACTCACGTCAATTGCAGCATATGTCGTTGATCACGACATTCGAGTGTAGTCGATGGTGGCTTGACCTCCGCCAATTGCTTCTCCGGCCGGCAAGAAGTGATCTTTGTTTTCTACCCTTGACGTTTAGAAAATCTATAGCAAAGTCCTCCAAGTTTTGACGATGTGCACCGGCATCCTTTCCGTAGCGATTTTATCATCTTCAACTCGCTCGATCTTCTAGTGCATAGTTTTGCTTTCTCCAGCTTCACAAGCTTGAATAACATCCCAAGAATCATTCTCCTAGCTATCATTGTAGAGACAAACTTCTTTTTCTCCACTTTCTTCTTCCTCAAGCTTGCATTCTTCTTTGTTTTTCTTCTTCTTGTTCTACAGCTGCAATCATTGCTTCAATGTTGCTTGGCATGGCGAGGTTTCGTAAAACAAGCCTCTCCAACAAGAATCGGGATTGTTGGCCTAGTGATTATTCGGGTAGGCTCTTACCCCGGAGGTCATGGGATCGACTCTCCGGGGATGCAATTCATAAAATTGCTTGGGAAGAGAGAGGACTACCCCTCTTTGTGTAGTCTAAAAATCATTGAATAATAAAAAAATATAAAAAAAGTAGAGTACATGAAATAATCAGCATATAATAAATTAAATAATAATCTAAATCCAATATAATCAGAGAGAAACCTAAAGAAGTTTCGGTATTGTACAATTGAGGGCTTGCATTTTCAAATAATTCTACGCATGCAAGTGTACGTGTATCGCATTAGTAATAACGGTTCGTGAAAACCGAGTATCGTCCTCAGGGAATGTATCAGTTTGTACTTAATTCTCAATGTATTCTCAGATTTTGATTTCAAGTTAACAATTAAAGATAAAATAATATAGTAGATTAATTCACTAGAGAAAATTCTTGTTCTAAGGGTAACAACTCCAATGCAACTTCGTAGTTTATAATCAATCAAATAACGTTAATCAAATCCGAACTTTCTATGTTATCATAAGCTCATGTGTAATGTAGGGCCTCTCGGTTTACCTACAACCTAATTAACGGAACTAAACTCAAATCTCTCGATGAGTTCACATTCAATTAACAACATTAAACAAGAAGTCAAGCTAGATTCACAAGATCACTAGATGTATCTCTACTCTAATGACAATTGTATCGCTCCATAAAGCAATTCAAACAAGTGATTCATGTCCCATGTTCTACCTTGCATCAATTCTCCCAAATCAACACACAAGCAACAAATCAAAAGTTGATCAAGCTCTTGAATAGCAATAAAGTGCAAAGACATGAAAGCATATAATTAAACAATCTTGGATTAACTACTAAAATATTAGATTACACTCATGGTCGCAATGTTCTTTGACCCCTTAGAACAATGGAGAAAATTAGCTCATGTCTAGGTTAACAAGAACACAAAAAAATTCATAAAGGAGAGAAAGCATGATTACAAATTTAAAATATGAAATTCGATGTGAATTCAATCTTCCAAGGTTGATGTTTTTGATTCCTCCTTGATCTTTTATGGTATTCTCTCCTCTTTTGCGTTTTGTTTTCGTAGTATTTATAAGTCGTGAATCGACCAACTTGAATGGCTTAAACTCTAAGTGCTTTTATAACAAAACGAAATGGGCAGTTATTATCGCACCGCCACGGCAAGAAGGTGGAAACCGCCGCGTCAATGTACTAGAAAACACGTTTTTGACTTTCTATTAATTATGTTTGCCCCATGTACTTCGCATTCTAAGCCTCCTTTGACCCATAACCTTCCATTTGGTGTCAAATGGCCCCTATAAACTTGAAATCATGACTAAACACAACCAAAAGTGAAATTTAATATAATTAACTACAAATTGATCTACTCAAGAATTTACAAGATTGGTGCCTAAATGGGTGTAAAATATATGCAAGTAATCCTCTATCATCACCACCGGAACTTTTCTAGTCCTCGAGCAAAAAGTGAGTAAAAACCTAATAAAAAAAAATGACTCGACCATATTTACAACACCGAGTGCTGGCCTCACTACAAACATGATTAGGATAAGAGTGCCAAAGATAAGCGAATTAAGGATCACTAGATGTTAGACTCCTATCCTATAGGCGTACACACAAATCATAAGTTACAAGAAAGGTTCAAAGTGTAATCTTTGTCCATATGTTAATACATGCTAGCATTCACCTTAGTTAATACAACAAACTCTCGACGTACAACACACAATCAGAATAAATTGGTTTAGTCCGACACCAAATGGCATATCCATCGCCCCATCTCCACAAATCAACAAGAGGCTTTTAGAAAGTGATTGTAAAAACGACAACAATCCTAACATAGACGGAGTTCCCCCTCATGAAATTGTTCCATCATTTTTATTTATTTTTTTTGTTTATGATTCTATTTTGGAATGTTTTTTCCAAGGGAAAACAACTCACATGGAGTCTACCGTGAGAAATCAAGCCTCAAAGATTACATCTCCTACTTGATTTTAGTGTCTTAGCAAGGAGAAAGATAAATTTCAATGCACAAGGTTTACTCAAAGATGCGACAAATTTTGTACAATTGTATTGGCATATCAAACACGTTTTTAGATAAAATATGCATCCAAACTACTATCCACATGTGGCTCAAGTTATACAATAATTCATATCATAGGAAGAGCCACATATGAACGTGGTCGAGAACTACTAGGATGCAATAACACATAAATGAACATTCCACTTGCAAAGTTAAGCTTAAAACTATGACACAAACAACACTTATTATACAATGCAAAATGTGATGCAACTACTACGTGCCATAAATAAAAGTTAGGAGCTACATACCATCCTCGAACCGTTATAGGTCTTGGAATCTCAATTATCAAAGTTATCATCTGGATCTAGATCTTAGGGTATAGGTCTGAGATTATCCAAAGATTCACCGCCGTGGACCTTTTCACCTCGCTACACTCAACTAATTCAAAAATTTTCATCCTATTGTTGTGATCACCGTTGCGGCAGTAGGGTAGACACCGCCGCTGAGGTGATGAACAAACTTTATCGTCTACTTGGGCGCATTTACCATCGCAACGTGTAGTAGTCACCACTTAAGCAGTAATTCATGTAACCTATTTATTTATTTTAATTTAGAATAAGAAAATTAAAGAGAAAAATGATAAAATTTAAGGGATACCATGGTTGCTTCCCAAATAGCGCTTATGTTAATGTCTTACAACGTGATGGATTCGACTTCTAGTCACTATCACGAGTTATTAGTTGAACATTCCTCATGTTCACTTACAAATCTCATGCTTTTAAAAACACTAAATTTAACATTTTCATTTTACAAGCCTTATAGTGAGTTCGCCATTTTCAACATCAATTAATGCCCCGCCAATGACCAAGAACGACCTTCCTGAATAATGGGGACTTATCTCGTCCGCCTCATAATCAAGAATCACATAATCAATCGAAAAATAAACTTGCCCACTTTTAACTAAAATATCTTCAATTATTTCACGAGGATATGTCACCGTCCCTGTCAGCCCGTTAAAGAGTAATGGTAGTTCAGTCTAGCTTCCCTAATATTTAATCTCTTGAGAATAGATAATGGAAATAAATTAATGCTAGACTATAGATAGCAAAGAGCTTTACCAAAATCCATTACACCAATAGTGCACATGTATGGAGAAGCCGCTGAATCTTTTAGTTTAGGGGAAGTATTTTACAATAAGGCACTCTCATGAGTCTACATTCAACTAACAACATTAAGCAAGAAGTCAAGCTAGATTCACAAGATCACTAGATCTATCTCTACTTTAATGACAATTTTATCGCCCTATAAAGCAATGCAAAACAAGTATGCATGTCCGATTTTCTACCTAGCTTCCATTCTTCCAAATCAACTCACAAGCAACAAATTAAAAGTCGATCAAGCTCTTGAATAGCAATAAAGTGCAAAGACATGAAAGCATATAATAAAGTAATCTTGGATCAACTACTAAAAGATTACATTACACTCATGGTTGCAATGTTCATTGACCCCTAGAACAATCGGAAAAATTAGATCATGTGTAGGTTAAAAAGAACACATAAGAAGAGAAAAGCATGATTACAAATTTAAATGAAGAAATTCGATGTGAATTCAATCTTCAAGCTTGACGTCTTTGATTCCTCCTTGATCTCTTATGGTCTTCTCTCCTCTTCTGCGTTTTGTTTTTGTTGTATTTATAAGTCGTGAATCGTCAAACATGAATGGCTTGAACTCTAGGGTATTTTAAAACACGAAGTAGTGGAGTTAGTATCGCATCGTCGAGGCAGTAGGGTGACACCATCGAAGGGCAAGTGTACTTTGCATCCTAAGCCTCCTTTGATCCATAACCTTCTATAAATGGTCCTTATAAACCTGAAATCCATGACTAAACACAACCAAAGGGAAATCTTATATAACTATCTACAAATTGTCCTAAAGTCCTTAATTTTACTCGAGAATTAACAAGACTGGTGCATAAATGAGTGTAAAATATATGCAAGCAAATCCACTTCATCACCTCGCCCTCGTGACAACTATATAGAATGGTAGCTAGGGACTTTAACGCCGTAAAACCTACATGGCACAAACATAATGAGTTAATCGAAACTTCTAGCACCTTTAAAGCTGATATAACAAGTATAATCACACAAAAACAAAAAAAATCTTGTTGTATCGGTTTGTTTGGAACTTAAAAATCCTTAATTGAGGGAAATCACCTAAAATTGGTTCTTAAATTGTCACTAAAATACCTGAACAATGTTCGATATACATATTTAAATCTTACGAGAGCAACTCAACATCGCAAACCATAATCGAATACTCGGTATTGATCTATGGAAATTTAAGATATTCACTTGGCCAATCCGACATCGCATTTAATTAGGATTGTCGACTTATCTCACAAAATCAATTAATCAATAAGAAAGTGCTTGATCATGCACGCATTTATAGAAGAGTAATCTTTGACATAGTCGATGAATATAACGACTCATAATATGATGATATATTGTATTCGGAATTAAATATTAGTAGTACGCAGCCTTCTCCTTGGCTCGAACCCATGACCTCCGGGCCAAAAAAGAGACTGGGGGAGGATGTTGTAGTGCGCAACCTTCCCCTTGCAATTACAAAGAGGCTATTTCCGTGACTCGAACTTATGACCTCCGTGACCACAAAAAAGCAACCTTAACCGGTTGCGCCAAGACTCGCCCACATTTTATTTATCTAACTATAATTAAAACCATAAAATTTAATGGCCATATATCACCGTATTATGAATCGTTATATTAATCGCTACATTAGTCGCTACATTATTGCTCTACAACAACCATTAATTTATCTTTACAAAAGGAAATAACAAATTTATACCCAATACCTTTTTACACTAGTGAATTCTTTTATTTGGAATTAAAACTTTCAAACCAAAGCAAACTAAGTCGGATTGATAGACAAGTCCGGATTTTATGAGTCGGTGAATCAAAGTTTCGTTTTTTATATTACTACAAGCGTGTGAATCTTAACCCATCTTCAACGCCTCTGCTTCCGACCAATATTGTCGATCCTATGCTACTCGTCACCACCTTCGTAGCGCCACCGGTCCACCTCCACGTTCCGTCGTCTCGTGAAACCCGATCAAAGTGATTTCTCATTGATCCACACCTCTCCCGACCTCACTTTCCGCCATCATCGACTACGACTCCACCATCACAACATCTTCTCTTTTCTCCGACCATCAACTAAGGTCCAATGATCATTCTTTTATAAACGCAATTATCTAATTTTGAAATTCAAAATTAGAACAAGCTAGATGAATGGGATATGATTTTGTCTTAATCTTCGAACCATGAACAAGTGGAGGTAGCGAGATGCGGAACTCTTCAAGCTGTACGTGGGTTATTTACCAAGGGAGATGAATCATATTTGGTTTCGATCAATATTCGAGGAATTTGGTCGCACAACTCGAATTTATGTCTCCTTCAATCCAGACAAGAATGATAATAAGTTTGGTTTTGTGTCTTATTTCTCGGAAGATGAAGCTCGAGAAGCTATTAGGGTGATGGACATGAGAAAAATAGGTCGTGTCACCTAGGTCTAGCCTTTACTAGAGATTAGCAAATTATTGGAAGTAGTTGAGCGTACGGTTTGTGTACAACTCCTAGGTAATTTTGGAGGCAATCTCCCATAATTGTAAGAACTCTTATTTGGTTTAAATTACCTCGTAAGTAGGTGTTTGTTAACACATCGAACTGCGATATATATAAAAGACGCAAAGTGTTTGCACCGAAATCTCTCGTGTTAAATCTCTTGTTATATTTTTATTGTGTTGAATCTATATTTTGTGCCAACAAAACAACTACAATGTTTATATGCTCCAATAGTTCAAATGAGTGAGATCAAATCATTAGCGAGAACTGTTCTTCCATCCAAACCACGTTTTTGCAATACTGATCGAATCCATATTCGACTCAGATTGTTTTCGTATTCCGCCTAGTAACAACTGGTCGAGTCGCTACTCGCTTAGGTGTTACATTTGTTATTCGAATCAACACAAACGCTCAAGATCAACATCATTAGTTTGATTCATTCATAAGTCTTTAGATTTCATTATAAGATATTCAAAAGACTTATTTATACGTCGCGATTAATTGAATTAATTTAACTACGTCATAGTTATAATTGATTCAATATTTCTTTGACCAAGTACTTGTTCACTATCTTTTATAGTTTATTGTACTTAGAATTATCTTTACATTATTAGCTATAAATTGTGTTAGGTCATACTATACTACTGCGTCACGGTTCTTCGTTTCTAGAATTATCTTTAAATTGTTAAGCACGTAAACTCGCTTGGTTATTATTGATTAATTATCCACTGTAGTGTATCAGTATCTCTCACTGAAGAATAGGTTGTTAGATCTATATTTAGAATATTTTTAAATAGATCTATTATAAATCTATTAATCACTTCCATTGAAAATGAATTATATATAAGTGATTATTAGATATGTTTTAGTTGTAACTCGCTGAGTTGTCACAGTAGGTGACTTAATAAAAAAATAAAAAAATCTTATTCATACCTCGCTGAGTTGTCACATTATATGATTATATGATTGACCAAGAGTATTTCCCTAAAAAAATTCTTATCCGCATACCTAGTTTGACCTCGAACTTATATTGAATATGTATTTTGGGATCCGGCAAGACATGCTCAATAAGAGAAGTAAATTACAACTTTTCCATAGCTATTTAAAAATCTATAAGATCGATGACCTAAAAATTTTTTACTACTATGAAATGATTAATTTAATATTACCTAATCCCACAAAGAGAAACAAGAAACTTACATGATGAATCAATCAAAATGTTCGAAAGGTTAAATTATTATATATTTAAATACGTCTTAAAATACATATTTTTTTTATATATTTTAAAAAGAAAATAATAGTAACATCATGTATTTTGAGATAGAAATAATAATAAAAAAGAAGACATTTCAAACATATACGTACGTATGCACACTTTGATATGCGAAAATGTTCAATTCTAATATTGCTAGAAGAAAATTGTATTGTATTGTATTGTATTCTGAGAAGTTGAGGAGATATATATACCGATAAGAAGAAGCTGATCAGCTGCATGCATGCCGTCTTCTGCCTTCAGGCGGTTGACTTTTCTCCTATTGGGCACACTTTTCTTTACTTGCGCATTAATTATAATAGAAATTGTCAAACCTGCTCTAGCGCAGTTTTTTATATTATATATATAGCAAAAGTCAAACCCTATATATTATAAGTATGATCCTATATATATATATAAATATGTTTACTCGGGAGAATATATAATAAGACCGACTCGGGCCATTGAATATTCCACTCTTGTTAACACTAGCTAGCGAAGAAGAAAATGGAGACATATTAAGGAAACAATTTCAGCCAAAAATAATTAATTATGAATTATGTGAGCTTTTCCATGAAAATTATTTCACATATATAATCCGTGTTTTTTGTGTATGTTTGTTTTGGCCGACCCGAATTGCGTGTTAGAGTAATTGACTAAAGATTCTAGTAGTTGCGTCGTAGAAGCTATATAGGAAGTTAAAAGTACTATAAATATGGTAGTAGCCGCTAAAAAATCAAAGAAAAAGAATCACTAGAAAAGTAGTTCATTCTACACATATATATATATATATACACATATCTATGAAGTATGCCTAATTTTTTATTTCCATGCATGCCCATACAACTTTTCATTCACAAGTGATGCTTCATTTGACTAGTTTTTCTCTTAATTAATCACATTGGCACGTTTTACGCTGTGATTACACCATTATTATCCAATCTATACAATGGTTTATTTTCATTTCCGATATAACTAGCCACAAGCCCGCGTTCTATAGGATCATAACATCAATTAAATTCCTATCTTGATTAAGGATTAAACTCCTCCCAGAAATTATAAGATAAAAATTCATATCCCAAATCGGATAAAAAGCTAAACAATCATGGAAAATTGTTTCTTTAGTTTGAGTGTGTGACTATACAGAAGAATGTGTTTTCTCCCCTAAGTATTGATGGAGGACCATCAAGCAACAAACAATGATGATCCACTTAATTACTCAATCAATCTCTTTCTAAAGTCTTTTGGACGTTTTAAAACCATTTGTTTCCATAAATGAAAAAACTAACCTCAAATCAACACACATCGAAGAAAACCAGTTCGGACTAGCTCACAAGGAATAGAACCAATTCAAATCAACTTATAAGAAGAGGAATTCACTAGTAGAAAATTGGGCTACCGCCACGCTCACACGTCTCCACGGCCAAAAAATCGTGACGTAAAGGTAGCTATGACCACGATTTTTTGAGCGTGGCATAAAAAATTTTTTTACGCCACGCTTTTTAGCACCGTTTGAAAAGCGTGGCGGTAGATAATTTACGCCACGCATTTTTAGCCGTAGAGTGGTTATAAATACTCCACAATTTGAAAATCGTGGCGATAGATACTTTCGCCATGCTTTTCTAACCGTGAAATAGTTGTAAATTCTCTATAATTGACGGGCTTTTAAAAATTTTGGCTAACTCAAAATTAGATATGCCACCACGCCATCACATAACTTCAAAAAATAAAAAAGCCATCACATACAAACTTAAGAGATAAAAAAAAAGATAAACTTCCAGATTGGTCATCCTCCATCATAATCGCGAAATCGCCTCTCTCCCACTTCTCTCTCCTCCAAGTCGTTGATGCCGCCGCTGCTTTCTCTCCGAGCGATGCCGTCGTTCCTTCCTTCCCGAGCCGACGAAGGTTTCGATGACCCTCGCTGCTCCTTCATTGCAACTTCATTCTCCCCTTCAAAATTCTTTCATGGTGACGCTAATTCACCCTCCGATCTCCCTCTCTTCTTCTCGTTGATCTCCTCTCAAATATGGTGAACCATTTCCTCTCAAATCTACCAATTGGTCGATCTCCTCTCAAATATGGCTACTCTTCATGGTCTTTTTTATTTGATTTATCGGATGGTTTGAACCATTTCAAACTTGCAATTGATGCCTTGTTGAGCTTGTGCAGTCCTTGTATTTTGTATTTGAGTTCTAATGATGATTGTTAACTTTCTCTTGAAAGAATTGAAGAGGTCCTATACTTGTTTGTTCTCTCAATATGGTAGGATTTTGGATGTTGTTTTCTTTGAGACAGCCAAGCTTCAAGTACAACCATGGATCGTGTTCAGTGAAGTCACGGTTGCAAGTAATGCGGTACGACGGATGCAAAACTTCCCATTTGATGACAAGCCAATGGCAGGTTTTAATCATTGTTATGTCTGCAATGTTGACGCTTTGCATAATTTTTTCTAGTCAAGCATTTGTCATATAGCTGAAATTTGATAGTCCTAACTCTTTTCGACTAAGTCACCTAAGAGGCAACTTAACCAAATTACAACTCAAACCTAATCTAACAACCACTTATATATAATCTCGATTTTATCGAAGTGATTGATTAGATGTACAAATGATCTACTTAAGAATAAACTCAACATAGATATAAAATCCTATTCTTAAACTAGATACTAAACAACATCGGATAATCAACCAGTACTATCTAAACAGATTACGGTTAACTTCTAGAGAAACAATCTAAGAATAATAATCGTAAATCAATAGTACGATAAGAAACTAACACAGTTTATAATCAACAATATAATAACTTAATCAGAGTATAATAAACTATGAAAGATAAACTAGTACTTGGTCAGAAACAATTGGACCGAGTACTTACAAACAACTTACTTACACTAGAAAACTAAGTGCGGTAATAAGTGAAGTGATAGTTCGGTAAGAGCTGAACCACAACTTACAGTAGACTCCTAAGCTCCTATCGATGCACCTTAGTTGAGTAAGTCGATGATGCCTAAGTCCTTCCTTCGGATGATGATGATGATCGTGACTTAGTGCTTCCAACGTGTCGAACTAACTCAATCAATATGATCCTGAGTTAGTGCCCTTCTAGTGTCGAACCAACTCAGTCAATTGGATACTAAGTTAGTGCCTGTCTGATCTAATTCAGTTGAGTTGCTACTAAACCAGAACCTTCTAATACGACTCAGTTAAGTGATTATCGAATCGGATACGTCAGCAACGAGTTGAGAATGATTGTGATCTTCTAGATATGATAATCTAAAGATCAATTGAATCGTTTGTGCTATGAACTGCTTGTGATGAAAGTCTCCTCTAAGTTAAACACGTTTGTGCTTGTTGCTAAGTTAAATACGATTGTGCTCGAGACTTTAAGTGAATGAATCAGTTGTAACTATTGGAGTTAAATTGATTCGATCTATCGACGTATAAAAGATAAGTCTCTCTAAGATCGGTGGTGAGGTTCAGAGACTTATAAAATAAATCAAACAATAAATATTATGTTGTCGTGTAGATTTGATTTAATTGATAGATGTAACACCTCAACAAGTAGCGACTCGACCAGTTGTTACGATTGGTGGGTACGTATACAAACCTGAAGCAAATATGGATTTGTTCAATCTTGTAAAACGCAATTGATGGATAGAACAGTTCTCACTTAGATTAGATCGAATTGTTGGAGCATATAAATGTTGTTGGTTGTTGGCACAAAATAGATTAAACAAAAACAAGAATAGTAGAGATTAAATGCGAGAGATTCAGTGCAAAATAAATACGACCTTGTTTTATTTAATGATAATGTTATATCGCGGTTCGGTGCTATAAACAACACCTACGTCCGCGGACCAAAAGGGTCGGGTAGTAGTGCTTACAATGGGGAAGAGTAATATTCCCGAATTACCTAGATGTCGTGTACAAGCCACACAACAAGACTTATCAATAGTAATTTGATTACTTCCTATGTAAATTCTAGACCTAGGACCAACCTATTCTAGGACGCTACCAAACTTAGCCAACGACCGGCTAGTACTCTCGATCTCTACACACCACTCTTTAGGAATTGGATAATCTATGGCAACAAACGAAGGCTAGAGTGGAATGGACGTCACTCTACCTTGAATCCTCCTTGTGCTCTGTTTGTGCAAACAAAACTTGTAGCAAGTACGTCTAATATTTATAGGCATGTTTTTCTTTGTGTATTACTTATTGTCTTGATTTCGAGATCCTAATCATATAGTTTCCTTATCACACGTTTGCTTGTTACCCAAGTATTTGATAATGAGATTTGATTCCTGATTTTGTCTACTTTCCATTTAATCAAATGCTTGATTCTCAAAGGAATTGAAGTGATAACTTAGTCTATTTATTTCTATACTATTCTTGATATTATAGCGTATCATGAATTGATTTATTATTATTATTAATATTATTTTTATTTCGGAAGATCTATTTGTATTTTTAAAAAATTTGAAATAAATCGAATCGACTTTTAACACGAAAATTTTTGTACGCAATTTTTCTAATTGTTACACATAATCTATGTTTCGTAACCCGAAGTAGCGTTACAATTTCGTTCACCGGTTTGAGTTTGAGTGTTTTTGAGGTTTTCGTTTTGTGTTTGCCTAAGTCTTCTTTGTTCAACGGTTTGAGTTCAAAGAACCCTTTACCTCTCACTTTATCTATCTCCACTGAAATTTCCTATCTCCAAGCTAAGGACTTTCGGCCTCTATAAAAAAAAAAAAAAAAAAAAAAATCATAAAAACAACTCCTACCCGATCTCCTCTCATCCCTCTCGGGTTGTGTTGGATTAGTAAGTGTTTTCGCTACTTAGTTTTTCCATCCGTTTGTATCAAAGAAACATCTCTTGGCACGTGTTACGACATGTGTTATATAATAACTTGTAGTCTTTCTTATACACATGAATTATGAAGTTGTCACTTTTTGATATAATAATAAGTTAGGAGTATATTGATAATTAAATAAACATTTTGTAGTATGTTTGATGTATGATAAAAAATAAATAAGTATTTTGGATAATGAAGTAGCAAGATCACGGGGATTGATGAGATGGATGATTCAATGGACAAGACTTACCTGCGCGTACGTGATCCAGGGATCTGACTCTCAAAAGGGACCGATAATGAGTCTTGAATTCTGAAATTGCATGACGCACCGCGAAATTTTTTATTAGCTTAAATCGTGATTTATAAAATATTAATCATAAATAATAATTAATTTACCAATAATCTAATACTCACTCACGTATATAAATAGATGACGTTCATTTTTTTAAGTTCATTGAAAATTTGATATATGCAGACAATATGGACTGATATATAAAATTTTCAATGAACGTAAAAAAGTAAAAGTGTCAACTATTTGTATATAGAGGTAGTACTAAAGGAATTTTAATTCTTTGAAATAAATTTTTACTATTAAAAAAACTATGGAATGTACACGTTTTTACATACTAAAAACGTGACATGAGAAATAGAAGTATTAAAATTAAAAACTTTTTGTTTTTGAATAACTTAAAATTAAAAACTTGATAAAACTTATTGAACTAATTAAAGTCAGTAAAATGTTTCATTAATAATATACTAAATAATACTAGATTTAGTATATCTTATTTTTATTTCATTCGAGTACTTTTTTTTTATGAACATTAGAGTACTAATTGTTAAGGAAAAAAAGGTGTTAAAACATAAATTTGTTGGATAAAATTAAAAAGATCTAAAAATTTTAGATTACTGGAATTGAACCCAAATGCTTCAGCATATAATGTCGAAGTACATAACCACTTACATACTTGATTTGGATGTAGTTCCAATTATGCACATAAATTTTATATTCAGATTGAGTATAAATTTTTTTCCCAAAAAATCGGGCGGGACCCTGGTCCCCCCAATAAACATGTAGGCCAGAGCCCTTGTCTATCGGAAAACATACAAACATGATCATTGACATATGAAGATCAAAAGGTACGAAGATTGAAGACGTTTTCTACTATGTGCAAAGACATTTCAAAGCATATTGATAGAAAAGGAAGTATGGATCAACACATGTAAAAGGAAACACGAGTAAAATCCTATTTCTTTTGCCTCAAGCAATTCCGGACACCATAGCCATGAGGAAACTGGATCGACATGTCAAAGAGCAATCGAAATCATTTTAAAACAAGTTTAGCTAATACTTTTGAGTAGAAGATAAGGTCGGGCATAAACCTCCAACTGAATCCAAAAACAAAATCGAAACGCAACCGAATTAACCGAAACCGAATGTATTTTTGATATTTCGATTCGATTTGGTTATGTTAAAACTGAATTTTTGGTTTTCGATTCTTTTTCGATTCGGTTTCGGTAAAACCTAACCAAATATATAAAACATTTGGAACTAGGGTTCTTGTGATATTACGAGTACTAATACTGAATACAAACCCTTGCCTCCTCTCGACCAAAACATCCACCACATATACCACCTACACAATCAACAAATATGATAATTAAATCCTTTCCTTAAAACAATATACTGACCTTCGCGCTCCTCTTAGATCTCTTCCATCACTCAAATCCACCACAAACTTCTTTGCGCTTTTCAATCAGGATCTGTGGCTAACTTGCTTCCCTACCAAACTTCTTTTCCTACCTCTTACCAATTTCTGTCTGGAGATTAGTTTACAGAGATTATTATGTACAAGGAAACAAAGTGGATGGTGGCGTAGATGGAGTAGACAAAGTGGCGAGTTTTGGTCTCGGCAGAAGAAAATCAAAATTAGTTAATATGAACAAGAGATTAGAGTGGTGAGTAAGTGGATTTGGATAGAAAGTGAATGAATTAGAGATCGATTTAGAGTAGAGAGAGAGACAATGAATGTAGGTCAGTCGTAGTCGCTGGGGACAAAGTGGTGAGTGGGTGTTGAGCAACGGGAGGGAGATGAAGGAATCAATTTATCTTTTTGATGTTCAATTTTTTTCTCAATTTACATGTCCTTATGTTTTTATTGTGGTTTGTACAGCTTGTTTTCTATAGATCACTATATAGTTTTTTTTTTCAGATAACATCCCTGAATTTTTTTCTTATTTACTATCGGTTGATTTTCAATTTTAACCAAAATCGAACCGAAATTTTCGGTTGTGACAATAGTGACTTTTTAGTTTTTCTATTTGGTTCGGACCTATGCTTGATTTTAACCAAAACCGAACCGATGCTGCATCCCTAGTGAAGCAAAAGAGTGCACTTACATAGAGACTTGATCGCACAGCCAAAGTCTTTTGCACAAACAGCTTACTCGAGAGAGGATATTCTGAGAGGGAGTTGGACTCCACTCCGACCTTTGTTTGTTGTCATAGGTTTTACAAGGTTAAAGGGTTGGGAACGAGAGTCGAGAGTACTAGCCTGTGTTCGGCTAAGTTGAGTAGGGTCCTAGAATAGGTTGGGTAGCCTAGGTCTAGTTTTATATAGGAGATTATCGAGTTACTGGAATTAGTTGAGCATGCGGCTTGTGCACAAGCTCCTAGGTAATTCGGAGGCAAATCTCCCACCATTGTAAGAAACTGCTACTTGGCGAAATCGCCCGCTGACTTAGGTGTTCGTTAACACACCGAACAACGATATAAATAAAAGACGCAAAGTGTTTGCATTGAAATCTCTCGTGTTAATCTCTTGTTATTCTTTAAGTTGTTTAATCTATATTGTGCCAACTTAATCACAACGTTTATATGCTCCAACAGTTCAATCTATTGAGATCAAGTCTTTAGTGAGAACTGTTCTTCCATCAAATCACGTTTTTGCAATACTGATCGAATCCATATTCGACTCAAGATTGTTTTCGTATCCGCCTCAGTAACAACTGGTCGAGTCGCTACTCGTTGAGGTGTTACTTTCATTATTCAAATCAAATCCAACACACACAATTTAATATCTTTTATTTGATTTGTTTATAAGTCTCTAAACCTCGCTACCAGTCTTAGAGAGACTTATTACTTGTACGTCAGTAGTCTAGAATCAGTTTAACTCCAATATAGTTATAACTGATTCATTCTCAAAGTCTCAAGCACAAACTCACATATCTCAAAGAGACTTTCATCACAAACAGTTTATCGCACAATCGCCTCATCAGATCTCTAGATCACCAGATCTATAGATTCACATATTGCAAACTATTGCTGACGTATCTAGTTCAGTATCAACTCAATCGAATCGAGATCTCAAGCATCAACTACTAGTTCAGTATCAGCTCAACTGAACTAGTCCATCATTGTTCAACGCTAAGTCTCGATTTCCACCATCATCCAGAGGAGAGACTTAGGCGATCATCAGTTTACCAGACTAAGGTGCATCAGCGAGATCGTAGACTAGCTTTGTAAGTTCTGGTTCAGTTCCCACTGAACTATCTCTTTATAGTTTATTGCACTTAGTTTATCTTTAGGTTGTAAACTGGTTTGTTAGTACTGGTCCAGTTACTACTGACCAAGTACTTGTTTATTATCTTTCACAGTTTATTGTACTCTAGAATTATCTTTAGATCATTAGTTATAAATTGTGTTAGTTCATACCGTACTACTATATTACAGTTATTGTTTCTAGAATTACATTCAAGTTGTTAACTGTAATCTGTTTAGTTAGTACTGGTTTATTATCCGTTATTGTATTAGTATCTAGCTTAAGAATAGGTTGTTAGATCTTTGTTTAGATTATTCTTAAGTAGATCATTTGTAAATCTAATTAATCACTTTGTTAAAAAGAAAATTATATTTAAGTGATTATTAGATTAGGTTTCAGTTGTAACTCGTTGAGTTGTCACATTAGGTGACTTAGTCGAAAAGAGTTAGGGCTATCAAATTTCAGACACGCTTTCATTTCAAATGAAATCTAAAAAGTAGATGCCTAACGAAAATATTCAAAGAAATGAACTTCTTCGCACCACTTGTACTTCTCTTGGCAATGTTTGCAACATGATCATTGATAGTGGCGACTTTGTATTTCAAATCATGGTGGAGATGATCAACCTTCCCATTGAAGATCTCACGAAATCTCGCATCACCAAGTAATGTTTTGTCCCTTTCTCTACCAGAATTTACCAAGACAAGATTTGGTGTAATGCAATTCCTATGGTTCCTTGTCATTTACTTCTTGGTCGACCAAGGGTTTATGTCTGTGATGTCTCTCATCATGGATCCAGAAAAATATACCTCTTCTCCTTCAACAACAAGAAACTCACTTTACTTTAATCTAAACTGATCTAAGAAGTCAAAAATGAAGAAGTGTCTCACGGTTACTTTTTAAGGAAGAAAAAGATGTGATCATCCAAGACCTCCCGACCAATCTCCATTTAGAAGTTGAAGAAGTTGAAAAGCTGAAACCTCCCATTCCATTATGGGTACAAAAGCTCATTGACAAATTTAAAGTTTTATTTCCTACTTCTTTGCATAAGGGCCTTCCTCCTCTTCGAAGTATCGACATGAAATCACCTTGGTTCTCAGTGCCATTATCCCTAATATGCCTTGTTACCATATGAACCCTAAAGAACATGCCATCTAGCGAAAAGAGGTTGACGAGCTCCTTGAGAAAGGATTTATCCGAAAGTTCGTCTCTCCTTATGTTGTTCCCTCTTTCATGGTGCCCAAGAAAAAATGGGAAATGGAGAATGGTGATGAGATAGTCCTTTGGTCAATAATATTTCCTTGAAATATAGATTTCCTATCCCAAGACTCGATGACATGCTTGACGATCTCCATAGTGCTCAGAGGGTATGTACTCGACTTGATATTGCAAACGAATTTAATCAAATTCAAATGCGTAAAAGAGATAAATGGAAGACCACCTTTAAAACCAAGCAATGATTGTATGAATGGTTGGTTATGCCAATGAGGTTCTCGAATTCCCTAGCATCTTCATGAGATTGATGAACAAGGTATTAATTTTTTTTTTCAATTTGTTGTTGTGTGTTGCGAGGACATCCTCATTTTAGCCACAACTTTAAAGAACATTTAGAACAATTGAGATTGGTTTTTGAAGCTCTTAATCATGAGTCTCTCTATACTAATGTGGAAAAATGCCATTTTTGCGATACTTCTCTTGCCTTTCTCCAATTTTGTTGTTTTTAATGAAGGAATAACTATGGATTCGGAGAAAATCCAAGCAATCAAAGAGCGATCGATTCCCACAAACTTATTTGAAGTGAGAAGCTTTCAAGGGTTTTGTCCCTTCTAAACAACGGTTTATCAAGGGTTTTTGGACACTTACGAGCCCCATCACCAATTATGTGAAGAAGAGAGTCTTTAATTGGAGTCCTCAAGACACAAATTAGTCATGTCTCATGCTCTACTCCTTGCCTTGTCCGATTTCTCTAAATTATTTGAACTTAAGTGTGATGCTAGCGGAGTCGGTATTGGTGTGGTTCTCTCTCAAGAAGGTAAACCTATTGCTTTCTTTAGTGAGAAATTGAATGAAGCTTAGGCGTAAATATTCTACTTATCATGAGTTTTATGATTTGGTTCGTTCTCTTAAACATTGGACCTCTTATCTTTTGGCCAACTCTTTTGTTCTCTTTTACCGATCATGAGACTCTCAACTTCATCCAAAATCAAAGCTACCTTAATAAACGTCATGCTACTTGGGTAAAATATATCCAACATGATTAATGTCGTCATTAAATACAAGGCTGGTGCTAATAATGTTGTTGCTTTGTTGACCTCCATACAAGCTCAAGTTCTTGGCTTTGAATATGAAAGAGAGCTCTACGAGAAGGATGGAGATATTAAAGAAATATGGGAGTCTTGCAAGAGCCGTGAAGGAGCCATTCAAAGGTATGTAATTCATAATGGTCATCTTTTTAAAGAAAGTGCTTGTTGTGTTCCATCTTGTTATTTGAGTAAAGCTATCTTAAGAGAAGTTCATGGTGGCAGCTTGGCAGGCCATTTTGGCCAAGCGAAGACGTATGCCCTTACTCGATCGAATATTTATTGGCGAAAGATGTTTCGTGGGATGGTGAGGCTAGTGATAGGTTGTAATACTTATTGGAAAGCAAAGTTAAGAAGCTAACCTATCGGTCCCTTATACTCCTCTTCCGGTTCCAAACAAGCCGTGGGAAGATGTAAGCATGGATTTCATACTCGATTTTCCTTGTCTAAGAATGGATTTGATTCTATAATGGTAGTTGTCAACCATTTCACCAGAAAAACAACATTAGACACATTTTTGACTTGTATTCCAAGCATATTATGAAAATCCATGCGTTGCCTCGTTCTATTGTAAGTGATAGGTATGTAAAATTTCTTTGCCACTTTTGGAGATCTCTTTAGGCCAAGCTTGGTACACAACTAAAATTCAACACCTCTCGTTCACCCTCGAACCCACGAGCAAATGAAAGTAGTCAATCGAAGTCATGAGCGATATTCTAAGGAGTCAGTCCGAAGGAAAAACTAGTGAATGTGATTCTCATTTGGGAGCTGCCAAATTTGCCTACAACTCTTCTAAAAGTAAGACCTCAAACTTTTTTACTTCTGAATTAGTTTATGGATCTAATCCTCTCGGCTCTCTCGATCAATGTCCTATCGCAAAGCATCACTCTGATATTTCTATTGAGGTGGGCAGAAAGATGATGGCTTGAACTCATCCCGTCGATTATTCCCGGCTTGTCATTTATAATAGACGGAAGAATTCTAGGCTGCTTGAACTTTGTTTTATGATAGAACTTTCATTAAAATGTAAATGTCGTAAGGTTAGTCTTGGTTTGGAGGCTATATTACTAATGGTCAAAGTCAAAGCATGGTCAACATAAATGGAGAGGTTAGCTTGTAAATAGAATTAGGATGTTACACGTGAAGAAACAAGAGTTAGAAGACTAATGTCATCATCGCGCATAATGCTCAATTCTCTCATTAAGGGCGTCAACACAGCATGCGAAGAATCCAGGGGATAAAAATGCTAAATTCGTGGGAAGTTTTCAGTATCTCCTGTAGTTTCTATTTATTTATGTTTTAATCCTTTCGTCTCTATTTATGCATTAAAGAGGGCATGTCCTCTCCTTACAGCTATATATATATGACTTGTAATAATCATATACACTTAAGACTTTGATGAATTAAAATGATATTTTGATAATTAAATTATTGTGCAATAAATGGTGTGTTTTTTGAGTTAGGGGTTTATCCAAAAACTCATCTTTTTCCTTGTCTCTAATTTTTTCATCTTTCCTCCATTAATGTCTATCGGAAGTACAAACACTGTACTATTTATTTCTATCATAATCTAATCACTTCTTATCTTATATTAAAATTTACTCATAAAGTTTAATTATTTTAATTAAACTTTATTACAAAGCATCTACATACTCTCCTCCTTCACGCCACTCTTCATTCTTTGTCGCCACCCATCCCCACAACACCATCGACCATGCCACTTCCTCCATCTCCCTTCACCACCGCTCAGCCCACTCTATCTGGCCAACATCTTCGCGAGCCGCCGGCCTTCCCCTCTCGAAACCCTAGCTTCGTTTCCATCCCTCTCTCAAATTGTCACTCAAAGCCCCTCCTTTCACCCTAAATTGATCGGACACTAAGCTCCCTCCGACTCTTGACCAAATTCCGAGCGGCGTCACTCCCACACGCCATTAAAATGGTATCGGAGCGGCCTCCCGCTCGCCGCCTATGGTGGCCCGTCCTAGGTCCAACGACTTCTCTCCTCGTCGCGGCCTTGCCCCGAATCTTTGGGAAATCCTCGCCGTCTCGTTATCGTCTCTCACAAGTCGCCGTCGCCCGCTAGTCTCGCGACTCCCGTTAAGTCCCCGGCTCCGTCACATCGATTGAGTAGCAACCACGACTCCCGTCGTTGTCTTGCTCTAGGGGTCCGAAGTCGACATCGTTGGCATTTTCCCGAAATCCCAACACGCCACCGTCAAAAGCTACTCTCTCGACAAGAACCGAAACAACAATGCCGCCTCCAAAATTGGTGTTGGTGTTCGTACGTTAGATGTGATATATCAAGAATTTTATTATGTAGCCAAGTCATATGGTATTCGTAATTCAAAATTGGTGTTCGGTGTTCTCGCTTATTAATTGGATGACATGTGATATAGCATAACTCCATGGAATGAAATGTGGGTGCTCGTTGAGATTTGGTGAAGAAATCTACAAGTTGAGATGCGAGAAGGCGATTGGGAGCAAGTTGATAGATCCTGCCTTCACTTGATCTCTTACAATGTGACAATCAATGTCTATATGCTTCGTCCGTTCATGGAAAACGGCGTTGCGAGCAATGTGGATTGCAGATTGGTTGTCACAGTGTAAGAGAGCAGCTTGAGGATGTGAGATGTTTAAATCTCCGAGAAGATACTTGAGCCATGTAAGTTCACAAGACACCATTGCCGATGCTCGATATTCAGCTTCGCCGAGGAACGAGATACGGTGGATTGCTTCTTCGATTTCCAAGATATGATGGCATCTCCAAGGAATACACAAAAACCAGTGATTGATCTTCTCGTCAAAGGACACTTTGCCCAATCGCATCAGAATAAGATTGGAGCTGCAAATCATTCTTGGAAGGAAAAAACAAGCCTTGTCCCGATGCATTTTTCAGGTATCTCAATATTCTATTTCCAGCTTGTAGATGTGCTTCTATAGGTTCGATAGAAATTGAGAAAGATGTTGTGTGCTTTGTGAGATGTCTGGTCTTGTGTGAGTGAGATATAGAGAGTTTACCAATCAATGTCCCGTAAATTGAGGCATCCGTGAGTTTAGGAGAATTCTCAGGAAAATCCATACCATAGAGCATAGGTGTAGAAGATGGTTTGCAACCAATGAAACCTATGTCTGCAAGCATTTCCAGAGTGTATTTTCTTTGGCACATGTGTATTCCTGTTTGTGATCTAGCAATTTCAAAACTTAGGAAGTATTTTAAATTTCCTAAGTCTTTAATGCTGAATTGATTGTGAAGAAAGTCTTTTGTTTTCTTTATCTCCTCAATATGATTTCCTGCAATGATTAGATCATCTACATATACCAATATTACAGTGAATGAATCATCTTGAGTCTTTGTGAAGAGAGAATGATCCGAGGGAGATTGTGCGAAACCAATGTTGATGAGTGCTGTAGATAGCTTGAAGTTCCATTGTCTGCTAGCTTGTTTGAGACCATAGAGTGACTTTGTGAGTCTGCAAACCTTGTCCGTAGGAATGTTAGAACCTTGAGGTGGCTTCATGTAAACCTCCTCATCTAAATCTCCATGTAGGAAAGCATTGTTGATGTCAAGTTGTGTAAGATGCCAATTCTTTGGTCGCTACAATAGTGAGTAGGAGTCTTATAGTTGTAAACTTAGCCACAGGTGAGAAAGTCTTCGAATAGTCAATCCCTTCTTTCTGTGTGTACCCTTTTGCAACAAGTCTTGCCTTGTGTCTTTCAATTGTACCATCTGGTTTATGTTTCAACTTGAAAACCCATTTGCAGCCAATAGCTTTCTTTCCCTTAGGCAGATCGATGACCAACCATGTTTGATTATCGGACAAAGCTTTCAACTCAGTTTCTATGGTTGTTTGCCACTCTTTATCTTCCATGGCTTGTTTAAAATTGAATGGTTCTTTTTGACAACAAATGTTTAATGTGAATGCAAGATGTTGATGAGAGAATTTTGAAAATGCAAAATGATTAGTGACAGAATGAGGTGTACCTGGAATTGGAATACAGCTTGAATCCTTGAGAAATGATTCATGATCTTGCTTTGCCAAAACTTGGACTAGATTGCAGTGATAATCTTGTAGATGTTTTGGTGTAAACCTATTTCTAGTAGATTTCCTAATTACAGGTTCTACTGAATGTGCAGGTTGTTCATTTCATCATTCAAGGGAACAGACAAAACATCGAATGAGGGTTCTATGATCACAGGATGATTATCATTTTCATTATTCAGGCATGGCAAATTGCATATTATCAGAATGCTCATCCAATGCAGGTGAGTTTCTACTCCTTATAGGCAGCATCAAACATAGATCATCTAAATCTACTTTAGGTCCATCATATGGAAATATATGTTCATGAAACATAACATGATATCCTAATTGAATGCTATGATTGTTTAAATGCAGTACTTTGTATCCCTTGGTACCATCTTGACATCCTAACAGTATGCATTTAGATGATCTAGAAGTGAATTTAGTCTTGTTCCTATCCAATGTAGATATGAAACATAAAGATCCAAAAACTCTTAGATGTGATATGTCGAGAATTTTATTATGCAACATTTCATATGGTGTTTTGTTATTCAAAATTGGTGTTGGTGTTCTGTTTATTAAATGGATAGCATGTGATATAGCATAACTCCAAAATTTTAGAGGTAGCTTACTTTGAAATAGTAATGCTCTTCCAACATTTAGGATATGTTGATGCTTTCTCTCCACTCTTCCATTTTGTTCGGGACACTCTACACAAGAAGTTTCATGCAAAATACCATGTGAAGCATAGAAATTGAAAATCATTAAACTCCTGTCCATTATCACTTCTAATGACTTTTATCTTTTTGTCAAATTGAGTTAAGATTAGCTGATAGAAATGAGCAATGTGTTCTCTTGTTTCTGATTTAGCTTTCATTAAGAAAATCCATGTATGTCTGCTAAAATCATCTACAATAGTTAAAAAATATATGTGTCCTTGCATAGATGGAATGACAGGACCCCATATATCCATGTGAACAAGATCAAAACTAGATTTAGCAATTGAATGACTGATAGGAAATGTGAGCTTTTTCTGTTTAGCATAATGACAGATATCACATATATGATCTTGGTTAAACTTGACATTTTCATTGATAGATTTAAAAGATGATAATCTGGCACTAGACGGATGACCAAGTCTAAAATGCCAGATATCAAAATTATCCCTAGGTTGTTCTTCTATTACATTAACATATGAAAGTTTTTCATTCACAAAATTCCTAGGATAGACAAAACAATCTGTCAAGTTCACAAAATATAGTCCATGCCTTTGCTCAGCTGATCCAATCATCCTCATTGAATTCAGGTCCTGCATAAAATACTTTTTAGAGTAGACCATTAACACACGGTTAGAATCTTTTGTCAATTTGTTTGCTGAAATCAAATTGATGGCAAATTCTGGAGTATACAGGACATTAAACAAAGTGATTGTTTGTGTTAATTCTATAGTTCCTATATGAGTTGCTGCAATGAAATGCTTGTTTGGAAGTTGAATGTTATGATTTGAAATAGGATATAGAGTTTTAAAACAATCTTTTGAACAACATATGTGGTATGTTGCACCTGTGTCCAATAACCATGAAAATTTTGAAATTTGTGAGTTTTTCTGTGAAAACTTACCATTGGAATTGTTTGATGTGTTGGCCATGTTGCTCATAGAAACTTGAGATTGAAAGTTTGACTGAGCTTGCCTTTTCAGGCAATCATATTCATCTTGGGAGATAGAGATGGTGGAAGCATTTTGTTGAATTTCTCCTTCTGCTGCTGTTGCCAGATTGCTGGCAGCATTCTTGGTGAACTTGAAATTTGGAGGGAAGCCTACCAACCTGTAGCATTTAGCAGCTATGTGTCCTATTTTGCCACAGTGAGAGCATATGGGCTTTCCATCAGAGTTTTCTTGTAGGAGGGTGAGATTTGAGTCTGCTTTGGAGGTTTTGCGAAGAGAAGGTTGCAAGAGTTGGTTCATCGGCATCTTGAGGTGAGATATTCTGTCTTTCAAACTGAGCCATGGTAGCATATACTTTCTGTAGAGAAGGAATAGGATCCATCATCATGATTGTTGACCTTGTTTGAGCATAGACAACATTTAGACCTTTTAGGAATCTAATTATCTTATCATTCTCATAATAGTCAGCAATGATTTTGAGGGCTTTGCATTCACATTTGATTGCACATTCACATTCAGGAATAGGCCTCAAATCATCAAATTCATCCCATAGTGTCCTCATCTTAGTGTAGTAGTCTGAAATGTTGAGATCTCCTTATTTCAGAAGATAGATTTCTTCTTGTACATCTGATATCCTTGAAAAATCTGTTTTGGAAAACCTTGCTTGCAGGATCTTTCCACATCTCTCTTGTTGTGTGAAACCTGGAGATGCTAGGTTTGATGGAAGGGAGAACTGAATTCATTATCCAGCATGACACGGTGATGTTGCATCTGTCCCAATCATCAAAACTCTGAGTCATCTTCCTCGGGTTTGTTGATTCTTGCCATTGACAAAACCAAATTTAACCTTGGATCTAAGAGCCATTGTCATGGCTCTAGACCAAGTATGATAGTTGTTGTTGTTGAGAAGAGGTGATACAAGGGCTTGAGTAGGATTTTCACTTGGATGAAGGTAAAAGCGAAGATGGTGACAGATTCTGGTTTGAACCGAGTGACATTGGAAGAGTTGTTTTCAATTTCGGCCATGGTTTAGAAGTGAAGTTGAAGGTTGATTTTGAAGTGAGTGTTGATGAGTTCAAGTTAAACTATAAATTAAGAATTTCTCAATTGGCTCTAGATATCATATTGAAATTTAGAGAGAATTTGAGAATTAAACTCGATTTTTATTAACTTGAATTGAGAAGATTGCATTACATTTTGTTGTTATATATACTACAATGTGGGAACTAATAGAAATACTAATAAAAGGAATTAGTACAAATTATCTAATCCATCTCCATGCTTTGTACCATGTGATTGTGATCAAGCCATGCTTAGCATGG
>JANIEQ010000313.1:0-21974 GCA_024708375.1 Oxalis stricta | reverse complement strand
AGAAAGTAATGGATATGAGGTGTGTTGCAAGTGTGCAATAAAAGATATTGTTTGGAGTATATTGTATAGTGGTTTAGAAATCTATTTCTTTTTGTAAAAGAAATTTTATAATCGCTTGTTACTTGGGTGTGTATACATATATATATATGTATATCAATGATAATATGGTAGATGTTTTGGTTAATATTTTGAATGTTATTATGGCTTAAATGATGCAAGCTCATAAATTCAATCCATGATAAATGGTTGTGAATGGTAACTTTCGATGGGGTTAAAGAGAGAGGAATAACACAAAGTGTAAACTAGAAATTCAATTGCGTTGAATTTGAATTTAAGAAAAGTCTTGATGTTTGATGTTATGATAAGTGTATAATATTTTAAATGAAATTATAAGGAATTGTGATTCAAGTGTAGTCAAGGTGAAATTTATTTATATGCTGAATTTATATAGCAAATGGAAATAGTTTCTATACTTAAATTTGATTGAATTAAGATGTTTAATTATCTAAAAAATTTATCTTTAAGGTGTCATTTGATGAATTGAGCTATTATTTTGAATAATTTAAGTTCTATTTTATATAACTATATCGGTGGATTACTTGTAGTATAACCCGGAATTTAGATTTTAAAATATTTTATTGAGTTATATGAAATGATTGAAATTATTTGTTATTCAAGGATTTTGGATAGAGTAATTATTTTTGTAATAAGGTAAACCTTGGAAAGTATAGCGACTAATTCTGTATTTAGCATGGATTTTGGTTGTGCATTGATTTAGAATATGAATACGATATAAATATATATATTTGAATGTCATATTGACTTGACAATTTGATATTATTAGCTCTGGGAAGCTATTTGTGCTAGGATCAAGATTTGTGCTAATATTATTCTTGAATCGAAAAATATATTTTGTTAAATGAGTTCTATTATCTTGTCTTTTATAAAGTTTGAATATTATTCAATCGGTTTATAGATGAATTTGTTAATCATGATATTTTGTTTAAATTATGAAGTTCAATAATTAAAAATTGTCTTGAGATAGTTTAGTGGTTGGCTATGTGTGTGATGTTGATTGGGTTTTTCTAGACTATTTTTATATAACACGATGTGAATGCTAGGAGATTGAAGTATAACCTTGTTATTGTGAACAAGAAAAACATGAGAATGAGATTATTAATGTCTTTTAAAGAATATGCTTACTTGCTAAATAATAATATTTAAGGGAAAATACTTTAAATATTGTGTTTAATGTATGCTATGTTTGTTGAAATTTGTCTTCGTATAGGTGGGATATTTGTAACAAAATGGTTTAAGAATTTTGTTTGTTGCTTATTCTAACTCAATCAAATTCGAGGACAGAATTTTTTTATAGGAGGGAGAATTGTTACACCCCGATAATTAATTTGACATAGACATTTAATTTAATGTCATGAATTTATCGTGTCATTTAATAAGACGTACGATTAGAATTAATACGATTTTGTGACGTATTATGACAATATTAAAAATTAAATAAATATAAAGACTAAAATATAGTTTATTAAACTTGAAGGTTTATGTGAGTAAATGAAAAAGAATGAGGATGTTTTTAGATTTGAAAGAACAAGTGTTCTACACACTTCCACCGAAAGCTGTATACTTAAAGGAAAAATTAATTAAAAAATATATATACATAATTAGTTCCTTTGAAAAGTCAAAGGAGGTGGCTAGAAAGGAAAGTGAAAAAATAAATAAATAAGAAAGAAAGAGAGAGAAAACGGGAGAGATGAGAGAAAGGGAGAAAGTGAGGGGATATCAAAATAGTTTTGTATATCGTCAATAAATCGTACAATCGAACTATCATATGACCTCCGATCATTCTGATTTTTGGATATAGTGTTCTCAACATGTCCTTGTTTATTCTGGCCAAAAGAATTTTGATTTCAGTGGCTGGTTAAGGAGATATTTGGATCGACATCTTCAGCTGTTTAGGTGACGTAGTTCGGGTTGGAAAATGCGAGTAAGCAATCAAGTAGTAGCGTGCGAGCGGGATGTTTTTCGACATAGGAGTTGCGTCGCGGAGAAGGTAAGTACCCGATACACTATATACTAGTATAACGGTTCTCTAATAAACCGTACATCTATGGTTGGTAAATATATATATATATATATAGAAATATGCTTGGAAAATATGTTTGATGAATTTGGTTGTGGAAACTAATGATTGCGTATCGATTTGATTATCGAAACAATATTTCGGGCTTGGTTTGATAAAATATAATTATTGAATTGATATTTCAAGCTTTCACTAATTGATTGACTTTAAAGCCATTTTATCCATGAATTTCATATTAATTAATGAAAACTGATTTCTAAATGATTTGAGAAATGCTTGAGAAATAATTCGTGGAAATAAATTCGAGTTTATTGGTGTAAGCGATTTTCATATAAATTTCTGAAAATCAATTTTTGATTCTAGTTTTTGAGATTGGATTCGTGATGATTTATCGAAGGGAAGTATAAATACTTCCTATTGGCACACGTGTAGGTTATGGCCATAGACCGATTATATGGGACTATCTATTGTTGGGTCCCGTCACTGTCTATCATTGAGGGTAGAGTGACCGATTTGTAACGAACGGGCCCACGGTGAGGTCGAGGTAATGCTTTGTGCTAACCTAAACCAAAAGACGTGGTAAGGCGTATCGTTACTCGTACCTAGACAGGATCTAGGTACCACGTGCCAACCGACCGACTTGGGTAAATGTCGGAGTTTCCCTGGTTTAATAAACCATTTCGATTTTACTCAATTCCGACTTGATAAAAACCACTTTAACTAGTTTGGATTTTAAATCGATAAATCCGTGTTTTAAAGCGGATTTGGTTTTGTGAAGTCTAAACTATGATGAGATTTGATAAAAATATAAATATATTCATTCCGCATATTCGAGATAAATGCCTAGTTGGTTTCGATTTGGCGAGTGTCGGGCTAGTGGATTTTGGTAAGGGTCTTCTGGTTGTTTGGATCTTTGTTGGTTTGTGTTTTGGTTTCGAGAAACCTTTAAACTTTCTTGGGTTCATTTGAGTGTCGGGATGTTGAGTTTTGGAAAAATATATATAAATATATTCACATTGTTTTGGGAAGAAATCGAGTTTGTAAAATATCTAATCGATTTTGAAACTTCTTTGGGTGTATAATTTATTAGTCTATCTTTATATTATTATATTTTGTATTTGGTGCTTATTGAGTGCGTTGTCACTCATCCAAATACTACTTACTTTTTCTTGCAGTGCATAGTTTAAGCGATTCGAGGAAGCGCGTGAAGACTTCGATTTTCTTTTGTTATATAATATTTTATTAATTCTCGGATAGATGTAAACTCCATGTTGGTAGAGCTGAATTGTAAAAATATAAAGATTTGTTAAGTTATTCATTAAATTATATAGTAATTTAATACTTGTTAATTGAGAAATTGTATTAGGCTGGTCTTAATCTCGGGTTGAGGAGGTTAAGACGCCGGGTCACGGCTAGGGTGGTTTCCGGGTCGTGACGAGAAAAAACAAGAAAAAGTCCAACTCGCAACAAAAAATCCCCAATTTCCGCTCATGTTCTTATCTACCCGGAAAATCCAGCATGCATTTTATTCATTACTTACTTAATCGATGATATTGACTTAACCATTCGATTCGCAGTATTTATTATAGTGAATCTAGAGTTTTGAATTGATTGTTTTGATCAACTACAACGAAAGAACTATCAAACCCTAATTTTATTCATCGACGAGAACTAAGAAATGAAACTTTAGAATGCTGTAGCAAGTCCAAAAATCACCAGAGTCCTTCCTGAGATTGTTTGGACATGTTGCTGTCGAGCTTCTGACGATGTCGCCCATCCGGCTCCTCAGCCATAAGCCAATTGTGGTTCCGATAGACTGATTTTAGAAAATACAGCGACGTCCTCCAACTTTTGCCCGACTACAGAATCGTCCTCGACTTCTTTCCAATGTCCATTTTCTTCCTTGACTGCAGACATCTCTATTTCTTCACGGACAAACCCCGATTCGATCCTCGAGCTTGCTTCCTTCACACCGTTTCATTCCATCCTTGTTCAGATTCTTTAAGAGTACGTTGAGGAAAGTTTTAGAGACAAAATTTTCCAAGACAATTACTTGTAGTCTAAACTTTTTCTTCTCGTAAAATCTTCTTCTTTGAGTCATTGTTCCTTGGTTTACTTGAGAACTCACTAATGTATCAATGAGATCTTGGTTGGCAAAGCTTAACAAGCCATTTCAACCATGTGCGTGTGTATATATCAGCCATCTACTAATTAATCTTATGCAAATTATAAATCAAGGTCACGTAAGACACTAATTAGAACCATAATACATTTTTTTATATAGATGGCTACATTTGAATTTCCTTAATGGGAGTGCATCAGTTGTGGGCAATTTATCGTCTCTGCTTTCGTTGTAAGTATACAATATTTACAATTCTACTATTAAGAAGATTTTGTATTAAGAGATAGTAGTTCTACTTTAATTAAATTATGTCTGATAAAAAATGGTACTCTCGCCTCTCCGGAGTTTATTTATTTATTTATTTATTTATTTTCCGAACTATATATTTATGTTGTAGAGTCTCATTTATTGTAGGAATTTGAGAGAAAATAAACTCGTCGGCGAAATTCCTCGAAGCTTGGGATATATAAAAGCTCTCTTAAAGCATTGTAAGAAAGATATTATTTCACCTAATTTTTGTCCATTCTTAGTTACCGTTCACTCCTTTCTATCAAAATACAATATTATATTTTGTATTTTTAAATTCTAATTCATATGGATATTACATTCATTTTATAATATTTGATAAAATAAAAAGAGTATGTATATTTTAATCAATAATTTTCATTCGATACAATGTCCATTTAGTTAAATATAAAAATCTGTAACATCATTTATTTTGATGTAAAAATAATATTATATACAAAAATGTTCTTAATACATTCTATACATTATTTGCGATTCACTTGGAAATTTCAAGTTCTTTGTTTCAAGTGGTGGTACCAACAACAGCAAATGACTAGGCAAATAACACATAAAATAGAGGTATTTTATAACACCTTTTTTTTATTATAAGATTCCTCGTCGCATGCAATCTTATATATATTTATAGGTACTTGGGTGAGAACCTCTTCAGTGGTGGGATTCTGGAAGAACTTGGAAATCTGGTGAATCTAATATAACTGTGAGTTAATTATACTATTTCAAAGTCTCAAAAAATATGATGTTTTTTATTTTCATATGCAAAGCATGTTATATTTAGAGACAGATTGAGTAATTAGCAATTAATTAACTTACATTTGCAGCTTCGTTCTTTGACATGATCAATATTTTTTTTCAAATTAGAGAAAAAAAGCAATCAGTTAGATTAGCCGGAATACTTATTTGTGTTTACACTATATACTCATCTTAAATATTTATGTCAGTTCATTCGCTGCAAACAATATCAGTGGTCCGCTGCCGAAAAACTTTACAAAACTAAGCCAACTTTCTTATTTGTAAGTGATGCAAGAGTAGTACTCCATACGTTTATAGTTAATTACTCCGTACAGTTATTCATAAATCGATTGATAATTATTCGATAATTATAATTAATTATCAATGCAGAAAAGCGGGTGGGAACAACCTGACAAGCCCCCCTCCCAGATTATGTCAAGAAGTGGAGGAATCTCAGTACTCTGTAAGAAATATCAAATTGATGTTCTTTTTTTTTTAAATAATAATTAATGTTATTAACCAACGTTAAACAACCGATATAACAACCAAATCCAACATAAAACTTCATATCACTAGTTTAACAAATATTCAACCTTCTAAATGATGCGAGTCAAAGAAACGTAAATTTGGGAGGGGGCCAATCGACTCACGTGTAAGTAATTAATTAAAGAAATTAATATTTCCGTATATAAGTTTATAGGAATAATTTTTCATGTTCATCTTCTAGGATTAACATGTATAAAAATGGTATATTTGATCTTTTATAGTATATATGTGATGATCTCACTATTTTTGACTTTATATTATACCCGAAAGAAAATTATGTAAATTTGATTGAATTGATGTAGCTTTTTAAGTGATGTGGTTTTTAAGGTTGGTATGGAGTTTTTGCGAAGAATAGAAAATTGGGAAGATAATTTTAGGAAGGTTATATAACGACTTTTTATTGATATATTGGTTTGCGTGTAGTGAAATCGACATTAAGATGTATTTACTACATTCACGGTATTTTATATAAATTTGTTAGACAATATTAATTATCGAAATTGTTATAATAATATTAATGTTAAAGGTGACGTAGTTCGGGTTGGAAAGCGTGAGTAGACATCGAGTAGTAGCATGCAAGCGAGGTGTTCTTCGACATAGGAGTAGCGTCGTGGAGAAGGTAAGTATCGACTACAAGATATACTAGTATAACGGTTTACTAATAAACCGTAAGTCCTTGGTTGGTAATTATATATATTATATATGTGTTTTGGAAATAATGTGTTAGAGAAACACGTTTGATATAAGTTGTTAGTATCAATTGATTTGACATATAGGATCATAGGTTGATTTTATGAGAATTGGCTAAGTCCTTGGATTGATACCTATAAATATACAAACACATATATTTATATATTTTTGGAAATAGTATATTCGAGAAATTGGTTTGATATAATGTTTATTGTCAATTGGCTTCATCAGTGATTATATATATTTCAAAATTAGTTTGAAATATAGAGTCGTGACTTGGTATGGGGAAATTGATGTAGGAATTGAGTGGTGAAATGGATTAGGAAATTGAGTTGTGATTATGATTTCAGGCACATGTGTAGGTTATGGCCATAGACCGATTATATGGACTATCTATTGTTGGGTCCCGTCATTGTCTATCATTGAGGGTAGAGTGACTTGTCGTCGTTGTCATTGAGGGCGAGACGACTTATTGCGTAACGGAGCCCGTGGTGAGGCCGAGAGTTTTTCTTGGTGTTACCTGAGCCAAAAGACGTGGATACTCTTCGTTACGATTGTACCTAGACACGATCTAGGTACCACGTGCCGCCCGAACGATCGGGTTAAATGTCGGAGTTTTCGTTGGGTTTGGTAAGGGTGTCGGTTCATTTAGATGTTGATGGTTGTGTTCCGATTTTGTGAATCCTTTAAATTTATTTGGTTTTGGTTTGGTGAGTGTCGGATTGGGATTTTAAAGAATGAATATATATAAATATATTCATGTTGTTTGGGAAAGAAAGCGAGTTTTGGAAATCTTTAATCGATTTCGAAAGTTTCTTTGGGTGTATAATTTATTAGTCTATCTTTATAGTATTATATTTTATATTTGGTACTTACTGAGTGCGTTGTCACTCACCCAAATACTATTTAAATTTTTCTTGCAGAGCATAGATTAAGACGACTCGAGTAAGTGCGTGAAGACTTTTGAACTTCTCTAATTTATATATTCATTCATTCTTTTTCTGAATAGAGGTAATACTCCATGTTGGTAGAGCTGAAATTGTAAAAATATTAATGACTTCATAAGTTGATTAATAAATTATTTAATAATTTATGCTTATGAAATCGGGAGATAGTAAATAGACAGATCTTAATCTCGTTTGAGGAGATTGAGAGACCGATCACGGCCATGATGGATTTCGGATCGTGACAAGTAAGCCCTTCACCCACAAATCTTTCCTTTTCCAAACAATAAATCCAAAGAAATTAACATAAGGTTGAACTCATCGAAATAAGTTTAACATTAACAGGAAAACCTCTGTGTAATCCGGCCATCACATCCACAGTCGTTAGACCTGACTTTAAACAACCAACCATATTCTTCTGCAGCCATACACAGCTCTCGACATTTGTAGCACAAGTGAACAAAGGTTTATTCTTCTTCACCCATACTTTCTTACCACGAGGTCGTCCAGTTTGATTGGCGTCTCTACCACCATGAGCCAATCCCTTCCAGTGCTTAAATCCATTGTTAGAACGAGAGTCTTTCTCACCATAAGATACAAAGATCCATCCATCTCCTACTAATTTACCATCCAAACCATTAATTGCACCTTCAGCTTCCTGCTCAGACAAGAACGAGATGAAACCAAATTTACTTCCTTTTGGAGAGATCTTGTGGTAACCATCCATGATAGAGATGAAACATAGAACGCAGCCATCCATGATTCATATCAGGTGGTAAGTTCCCAACAAACAGCTTAAATAGAGATGAAATAGAACACGAACCATAATGATTTTGACGTCTCGAACGACTGAAATTTCGATTCCAGTTCTGACATGGCCAGCGAACGAATTTTCTTCCCTGAGCGTTGTTCGGAGCAGCGACTGGGACCACCATCCTGCCAATAGGACGACGAGGCGACCAACAAGTTGATCCGATGGCCAGATTAGCTTTTCCGTCCGAAGAAAAATGGGATATTAAAAAAGAATTTAGTTGTACATATTTAATTGTGAAGTTCTATTTACTCTTCCATATCAAAATATATAATATTATATTATTTATTTAAATTCATTTAATAATGATATTTAAAAATTTTGACTAATTAATTATATATTTACTAATTAATTATATGTTTATATGAATAGATATAAAATTATAAAATATCATGTAATTTTTTATATGGATCGAGATGTATTTTGCAGTAGCAAGAGGACTAGATAAAATTCATCTTTTTCGCGCTTAATAGCAAACTTCATTTCGTGTTCATCAGAGATCTTAGGAGTAACCAATTAACCGGTGAGATACCAGATACCTTCCAAAAATTATCAAAAAATTTGACAATACTATAGTCTTTATCTTATGCATATATATATATATATAATAGCAATCATCTATCTAGGTACAAATTAATCTTATGCAAATTATAAATCAAGTTCACGTAAGACACTAATTAGAACCATTATACATTTCTCTTTATTATAGATGGCTAAGCTGGAATTTCCTTAATGGGAGTGCATCAGTTGTGGGCAATTTATCGTCTCTGGTTCCATTGTAAATATACGTATAAGCCATCATTTACAATTCTACTATTATCCATTTAATATTGTGTTTAGTTTTATGGTATTTTTTATATATGGATATTTTCGTAGTATTTTTAATTATTGTGTGTTTTTTTTGATTTGATTTGTTTTTTTCCTGTTAGTTCAATTTGGCTTGTTTTGTTTTTGTTTTTTTTTTTGTTTTTTTTTGTTTTTATTTTTGTTTTTTTCTTTGTTTGTTTTTTTTTTTTTCTCTATTAATTACGTATGCTATCGAAATTTAAGGAACATTATATAGATGGAGTTAGTATATGTTCACATGTTCTAAAGTCTCATGTACTGTAGGGATTTGAGAGAATAAATTCAAACATTGCAATTCTCAAAGAATAGATCTTATAATTAGAAATGTTTGATATTTTCACCATAATTTTGTCCATTCTTAATTACCTTATCTCCCTAAATATTTTTTAGATAATATATTTTAATTTTTAAATTATTTAATAAGTTATATAATCATATATTATTATGTGATATAGTGTTAACTTTGGCGCTAAATTCTCTCTTTTCTACCCCCCTCTTATCATAGGTTCTTGGATGAGAACCTCTTTAGAGATGGGATTCCAGAAGAACTTGGAAATCTGACGAATCTAGAAACTCTTGTGAGTTAATAATTTGCAATTAAAAATAAGTTACATTTTCTGCTAATGTTTCTTTAACATGATCAAGATCATTTTTTATTTATAATTATTTTACAGTTACAGAAAAAAGAAATTAGTTAGATTCTCCCGTATACTTATTCGTGTTTCATAGTATATACTCAACTTTAATATTTATGTCGATCAGCTCATTCGCTGCAAACAAAATCAGTGGTCCGCTGCCGGAAAACTTTGCAAAACTAAGCCAACTTTCTTATTTGTAAGTGATGCAAGGGTACTACATAAGTTTAGGGTTTAGCCCGCATAATTATTCAAAAATTGATCGATAGTTATTCCGTAACTATGATTAATTATCAATGCAGTTCAGCGGGTGGGAACAACCTGACAGGCCCCTTCCCAGAGCTATGTCAAGAACTGGAAGTTCCTCCAAACTCTGTAAGCCATTAATATCCAATTGCTATTATCAGCAAGATACTTTCTCCGTATTTGATAATAGATGATGTTTTATATTTTTTAGATTCACCCACCATTATATGTATATATATATATATTTACATAACTGATTGTTATATATTCTTTAATTGAATTTAATTATAATTCATTTGTTTGGCACCTTTTACTCCCTCAGTCCTGATTGGAATACTTGTCACTTTTCTACGTAAAAGTGACATGTATTTTGGCGACATAGATTGCCATGCTTTATCTTGGACCTCGCACGAGCTCATCTTTCATAAAAATAAATAAAAATTTACTGCTAACGAATTGTGCATGCAGGGACCTTTTAGGTAATAATTTTGATGGACCAATTCCAGAAGGAATTTTCAGCATGTACAACCTTACAACATTGTAAGTCTCCAATTATTAATTTTGTGATTGATCCGAGAAAATAATGTCAACTATAAATCTGATAGTTCACCTACTGATTCTCCTACTTCCTCTTCTAGGTGGATCAGTGACCTGAATAGCACAAACCATCAGAATTCAAAATTTCCGCCAAATGCTAATTTGTCAAGTATACAATATCTGTGAGTACATATTAACATTCATTCATCTTTAACTTCCTTGCCCACAGGAGCGTAGCTAGAGATTTAATTGAGGGTGTTCATTTGTATTTATCAAAGGGTAATTAATTTGTATTTTTGTTTAGATTTAAGAACTTCAAGTATTTACTTTCAAAAAAAAAAGTTATAACTTCAAGTATCTAATGGTTTTTCAAAGTTCAGGGTATTCATTCATTTGAATACTCTGAAACACATGGCTCCGCCAACAAAAGAAGTACGTGCAAGATCATACGTCCATTTCGATTTTCTTACCCTATTTATTTTACAGGATACTGAGAAATTGCTCCATTGGAGGTGAAATCCCTCCACTCATCGGAAATTGGAGTAGTTCTCTAAAACGCCTGTAAATGGTTCTATAAATACATCTGTATCATATATATATACACCATATATATGCAATAAATCATTGATTTTATTATTATTATAGTATTTTTATTATTATTATTATTATTATTATTATTATAAATTAAATTGATTAATGTGCTTAATTTTGTGTTGTAGTGACTTGAGGTTCAACGAATTAGATGGGAAAGTTTCCAGATTCTTTGAAATATATGAACCTATCACCATTGTATGTCACACGAATAACATGAGTGCTTTTTCTCTATGAAATTTATTGTCAATGAAGTTCTAATTATTAGTTTTTGTGATTAGGTATCTAACAGGAAATAAGCTCGACGGGTCGATTCCTAAATGGATTTATAATAAGACGTACGCCATTTATTAATTATGTTTCGTTATTTGTTATAATTTTGTTCTTGATCATGACGTTTCCGACAAATGATAAATTAATCTTGCAGGGACCTATCATTCAACAAATTCACAGAAAATTCAATGGAGTAAGGACATTGCAACTTATTTATCCTTGCTAAATCAATGTGTATTAATTGAGTATTGGCCGTACAGAACCTTCCATGAAAAATTAATGTTATATCTATTTTGCAGCCGTCATACAAAATTCACGGATGTGCCAAAGAACCTGATTATCAATAGGTAAGCAATGAAATTTTGATTATTAATTGGGCTGATCACATTGAAGTGAAACTTGAATCGCAAGCTATCAACTAAATAATGGATTCAAGCCAGAAACGTAATCTGGTTACTGCTCCTTCAGGCCCTAATTACTTGTCATGCTTTTTACTTGTCACTTTTTCTATTCAAAATTACATAAGATAAAAGTGACAAATAATTAATTGGGAAGGAGGTAGTATTTCTTACTCGATATTTTCTTCGCCGAGACTGTATTTGTCAACGATTTTGACTACACCAGCTTGAAGAAACGCATATTTGATGTTTACGTTCAGGTAATCAAATCTATCTTTTTCAAATACTTCCTCTATCTTCAAATAGATGGTGTTTTGTTCTTTTAAATTCATTAAGAAATCTGATGTATGTAGATGGTAATAATGACTAGATGCATTTTTTTTCAATATATCTAAAAAAAAAGTCAAAACGATATATATTTAAAGACAAAGAAAATAGATTAAAAAAAATAAATTATGACATGTGTCGAAATTGGATTCGATAATAAAATTTACAATTATAACATCTCAATTTTTTCTTCCAATTGTATGTAACATATGAGAAACTAGCAACTACTACCTCCGCCTTTGAATAGATATCGTTTTGATTTTCTAGCTTCATTAAAAAATAGATGTATTTAATCATTATTATTATCTAGATATACATCAACTTATGAATGAATCTAAAAATGACAAAACGTCATCTATTTTGAAAACGAAGGGAGTAATTTATTAAACAAATATTCCCTATATTTTATTATATCTAGTAAAGAATATCGGGACATATGCTCGTTGTAATGTGATGTGAACTTCTTCGATTCCAGGATGATTTAGTCTTGCCAGATTTCAATATAGCAGACAGAGCTAACGTGCACGAACACGTAATTTATATACCTAGAATCGCGGAACCTGTTGGAAACTTGCTCGAACCGTGACCACGGGACGAAGACAACTGCCAATCACGGCTGAGACAAACGAAAAATGAGAAGTAAGCCTTGTGAACACAGGATGAGGAACACAGAGTCGCAATGAAACAGGACAAAACACAGCCCGGAAATCGAACAACTTGTAGGCATTGATGATAGCTTGCATCCTAAGCATATTTGACCCTCTGTTTTCGTCAATCTCGCAATGATCCCAACTGCAAAATGGTCTTCCCAGCATTTGTTGTCAAGTTTGGTATTTCAGAAAGTCATTTTCGAGTTGAACTTTTCCTCAGCTTCTCACAAGTATTTGGTCGAGCACCTGGTAGACATAGAAGAGAAACTTACAAATCAAGTCACTTTGAAGCTCCTTATACCACATTTAGAACACCTCTAAGTGACACAAAACCCACAACAAATTCTTTCTTCTGTAACACAGAATACAAAAAAAAAACTTGGTCGGGTTCTTTTTCTGGGTTTTGGGTTTACAACAGAGATGAAACAAAATGTATTGGAGTGGTGGTGATTCTCGATTTGAAAGATGATAGGTTGAGACTTTATTCAATATAGAAAGCTTGAAATTAAACTAACTACACCTACAGCTAATTTATTCAAAACTTAGACATAGAAGAAAGTAAAGACACGTAAATTTCTTCTAGCATCTACATTGTGCAAAGATTTTCAAGAATCCAGATTTTTCATTAATTAAACATATTACAAAGAAGAGGCTTTATAGCCAAAACACTAAAAATCTCACTTTTTCATCAACCAATCACATAATTTTTCATTGTATTTCATTTAACAGCTGTAAAATCTCTTTCTTGAGCTCCACTCATTCAATCACAGTCGTTCATCACGATTTCCAGCAACTTTGCAGCATTTTTGACAGTTCAGTCCCTGACGAAATTCAGGTTTGCAGTTTGGTCCTCATATTTTTCTTTCCAAAAAAACAGAGCTTCAACCATTATCGTTTCTTTCTTTAATCGCAAAAATATCCAAACCAACAGAACCATGCACGACAAAACATAACAAAATACTCAAAGTCCGTTTGGTTTGGAAGGGAAAAGGATCTCTATATTACAATTCATTTAATGGACCTCTCATATCAGCGATTCTCGTGACTCCAAGTCTGTATATTTCTGATTTACTCTTTAATGTATTTACTGAAAATACTTTTATTCAATTAATTACTAATCTATTTCTTTGCTACACAGATTTCGTGCTGACCAAGATAGAAATAGCAGTAGTTGCAGTTGCTTGTACAGCAGGTCTATTCCTTTTGTTGGCACTTTGCTGGAGAATGGGCTGGATTGGAGATAGAGAGTCGCGTGGTCAGTCAGCTATTAATTTGATTGCATAACACAATTATTAATCATTTAACACCTCTCGACCTTGAACGAGATGTCGTTTTGACTATCTAGATTCATTGAAAATGGTTGCAGTCATTATTACCGTCTAAATAAATAAATTTTTTAATGAATTCTAAAAGACAAAGTCATTTATTTGAAGACGAGAGGGAGTAATTCCTTGTTTTCTTTGGATCACATAATAGGAATAAAATTCAAGCTTCATGGAGAAATCTACACCCTCAAACAGTTATTGGCCGCTATCACCAACAAAACAAAGATAGGAGAGGGATATTCCGAGACAGTGTACAAGGTTTAATTGATTATTTTGATCTGTATGCATATGTTTGATTCTAATCAATCTCTTTTAGTATATATATTCATTATTCCTTCTATATCAAAATACATGATGTTTGAGAATTTTTTAGATTCATTCATATATATATATGATCCCTGATCTGTATACATGGCTGAGTTTCGCGATCAAACAGTGTATGCAGTTAAAAAACTACATCATGCATTCATGAATCAACATGGATATAGAATCCGAAACGATATTTGTCACTCTGGAACTTCTGGTTCACGAGAATGTTGTTCCGTTGCTTGAGGGACACTACAAAGGAGATCTTCATTTACTAATTTACGAATTCATCGATGGTGGCTCCCTTGAAACAGCCTTGTTTGGTTTGTTGCTCTTATGAATGAAAATTTCTTAAATATCTAAAAAAACATGAACCAAAGTAATAATTGGTACTAATAGAGTATTAACTCGATTGCGTTCTTGCATTAATTGCAGAGGCATCTTCAGGCTCCATTTTGCAAAATAACTGGAAAGCGAGACTGGAAATCTGTAAGGACATAGCAAAGGGTTTGAAATACCTACACGAAGATTCAGGGTTATCAATTTATACATGGGGATGTAAAAGCCAAGAATGTACTTCTTGATCGATCCGACCCGCCTAAAGCAAAAATATCTGACGTTGGGTTGGTAAGGTTTGATGAAGTGGTAAATCTATCTATGATCAATGAAGACAAACGTAACATGTAAGCAAACGACCCATAAATTTATAATTATATAGCTTGCTTTTTGGTTTACCCATTTTGAACAAACTAATTTTCTAGCGTTGCCAATTGTTTTTATTATTCTCAGTCGATATATAGATCATACAGGGCTAGGATCAACGACATTAACCGTTAAAGTAGACGTTTACAGTTTCGGTATTCTTCTTCTTTGAATTAATCAGCGGCAAGCGTGAGCTAGAATACAATGACAAAGAACAACTTCAACATCTTTTACCAGAGGTACGTATTAATTAATACAGGGATAAATAATATTAATCTAATTAATTTCTAGGATATATATACTTTGTTTGACGCCAGGTAGATATGATATAACCATCAATCTATTCAATTAATTGTCGTTTTTACTATGCATAAATCGCAAGAATGTACTAATATACATATACTTTTCCTAATATAATTATTTAAGGACGGAGGAGTATGTGTTAAAATAATCGTGATGATTATTGAATATATGCAGGCAAGGCAATTATTGGAACAGAAGAACACTGAGAAACTAGGTAGATAACAGGTTGAAAAATTATGAAGACAGGAAACAAGCAGCTTCCTTGATCGGTTTAGCGATTGATTGTGTTAATCTAGTCGCTGATAAGAGGCCGACTATGTCTCAAGTATTGTCTATACTCCTCGACCCTGAAGGACATATACATGATAATAAATCCCAAGATTCTTTTGACTATGGTTATTCCGCGAACTCCTGAAACCAAGAAAAGTTGTAGAAAACGTGATGATGAAGAAGAATGGTATTCTGAAGCAGCAGTTTGAGAAAGCCAAGCAAATGTTACTGAAGCTCGGAGAATACTTGGAATCAGAAGCTGGCGAGTTTGAAGAAGATCGGGGTAGGCTCATTGGTGGTGGAAGTGATGGAATTGAAATTGAAGAAAATGTTGATAAGGGACTTCTCTCAGAGTTAAGTAGAACCTAGAGAATGCAACTGGATATGCTGAAAAGATTGGAGCGGAAGGTGTCTGGTTCGAATTGGAAAGAGGACTCATGATTGAAATGGAGTCAATAGTGAATGTCAATTTGGTACTTTGTTTTTGGTTTTCTAAATCGGCACTTGATAATTTCAGTGGTGAATGAACCCTAATTTTACAGAATTAGGATTTCAGCCTAATATAATTTTTCAATTAATAAATATTAAATTATTTAATTATTATAATTAATTTATATTTATGTCTATATTCTACCAACACGGAGTAAATTTTAATGGAAAATGAATAAAAAGAATATACATCCTTTAAGAAAGACGAACTCGGAATCCTTATGCGCTTCCTCGAACCGTTTAATCTATGAAGCTGCAAAGAAAATAATATAGTATTTGGATGAGTGACAAATGCACTCAGTAAGTACCAAATATCAAAATATAATAATATAAAGATAGACCAATATTCAAGTACATCCACGAAAATTTCAAAACCAATTAAAAGATTTTGAAAACTTTATTTATCTCGAATACGCGGAAGTGAATATATTTATATTTTTTTAATCAAATCTCATCATAGTTTATACTTCATCAATCCAAATCCGCTTTAAAATAAGGATTTATCGATTTAAAATCCAAACCATTTAAAGTAGTTTTTATCAAATCGGAATTGAGCAAAATCGAAATGGTTTATTAATCCGTGAAGCTCCGACACTTAACCAAGTCTGTCGGTTGGCACGTGGTACCTAGATCCTATCTAGGTACGGTAACGATAACACGTCTTCACGCGTCTTTTGGCTTAGGTGCGCAACCATCGGCCTCACCGCAGGCCCGTCATCGTTGCGGAAACGGTAACGACCCGTCTCCGCGTCTTTTGGCTTTAGTTAGCACAAAGCCAACACTCGGCCTCACCGTGGGCCCGTCCTCGTTACCCATGTCACTCTAGAAATGACAGGAACACAAAACTAGATAGTTCCTCTATATACTCGGTCTACGGCCGTAACCTACACATGTGCCGTAGGAAGTATTTCTACTTCCGTTCGATAAATCGTCTCGAAATCAAACACAAAATCATAATCAAAATCGATTTTCAAGAATTTATATGAAAAATCATTTACACCAATAAACTCGAATTTATTTCCACGAATTAATTCTCGATCATTTCTCAAACCATTTGAAAAGTCGGTTTTCATTATTTAATATGAATTGTTTCGACAATCAAATCAACACGAAATGATTAATTTCTATAACCAAGTTTCTCAACATATTTATCAATACACATTTAATATATATATATATATATCAATCAGTTTATTAGAAAACCGTTATATTAGTATATCGTGTATTGAATACTTACCTTCTCACGTACGCAACTCCTATGTCGAAAAACACCCCGCTCGCACGCTACTACTCGATCGCCTACTCACGCTTTCCAACCCGAACTACGTCACCTAAAGTAGTTAGAGACGTTATGACAACTTCTCTTAATCCATACTGATTCCCATACATCTTTATGAGATGTCATGAATGCATGAAATGCAACTTAAATGTCATGTTGAATGCACACAATTTTTATTTGGAAACATATCACAACAAGTTTTACAACAAACTTACACAATCTGAATTTTCAGGGTGAGTATCTTTACTCAAAATAATTCTCATTTATTCACACGACAACCAATGAATAAACCAATTTTAGATACTGAAAGAAGACTTCCTTATCTGTCTAAATGTATATTCCATGTGGTCTAATTCCATTAATTGAATTTACTATGATTTTTCAAATTCACGGAACTTGCTGGTTCTATGCAGCATGACATACCCACATTCAAAACTCCATAAGTCAAGCTACAGAACACCAATTGACAAATCGTTTGAAGAATGATAAAATAGACATACATAGATTTCCACACATATAAACATACATGCCATATGGATGAGTTTATCATAGTCTAAAAGATTACAGAAATACAGAGCATCAACAAATCGGTAATCCAGGTCAGATTGAGCTTCTATCATTCAAAAATACTTAACTCCAGTTCTAGAAGTCCAATTCACAAACCGTTTGAACCATGTTAAAATAGACACACACAGACTTTCCATACATAATATAATACATATCATATATATGATTTTATCAGGGTCGAAAACATCACGCAATACAGTGCATCAACAGACTACCTACCCAGAATTTTACGGATAGACCTATCAGCCATTCAAAAATACATAATTTAATCTATAAAAATCCAATTTAAGAACCGTTTGAAACACAATAAAGTAGACATATAGAGATTTTCATAAATATATAATACATGCCATATAGTCGAATTTGTTCATGATAAAAAACAACCCGAAATACACAGCATCAGGAAAACAGTTATCCGATCAGATTGACCTTTAGTCATTCAAAAACACTTAGCTCAACCTACAAAGGTCCAATTGACAAGATCTTTAAAGAATATGAAATTAGACACATATATCTTTCTGTACATATAAAATACAGGTGACAAAAATTAAGAAACCTAGGTTAAAAATACTCTGAGAAGACAAAATACCGGATTTACAGACATCAAAACATCTTGCAACAACGAGTAAATGTTCGAACTAGATATCTCATAAACCCTTCATTGGAATCAAAATTCCTTTGGCCAGAATAAACAAGGACGTGTTGGGAACACTATATCCAAAATCAAGACGATCGGACTCCGATTGATACTCCGTTCGTCCATTCTACATACACTCCAGAACTTTTTTTTCTTCTTTCTCTCCCGCTCTTCTTCTTCTATTCTTTTTTTATTTTATTTTTTTTACATTTTATGGCTTTCACTGAAAGTGGTGGAAGCTTTTAATATCTTAAGGTTTTTAAAAATTACAATTACATCCTCATATTTTTCACAATTAATCCCACATACTTTCATGTTTAATAAATCATAATTTAGTCCTTACATCTATTTAATTTCTAATATACATTACATAACATAACATATTACTGAAGACGTTTTAATCTAATCATGCGTCTTGTTATATGATGAATGCATGTACGCATAATATTAAATTAAAAATTATACATCTAATTAAAAGGACCAATTAATGTATATGACCGTAATATAATATTTAATTTGTATAGAAAAAATGACAAGTAATTAGAGACGGAGAGAGTATATATATAACACACAAATTACAGATGTTCGCTCCTGACGTTGATCCCGACGTCCGTTTTTACAAAACATACATCCTGCTATATGTGTCTTATAATAATACATTTTGCCTAGTTTACGCAAAGGTTTGCCTTTCGATTTGCCAGTCTCATTAATTTCTCCTGTTTCTTATATATACACAAAACAATTTAATTGATCTCAAATTAACTTAAAATTTAAATTAGTTTATTGTTTTGTTTTTGGTATGTAATTAGGCACTGTCTGTACGAAGCAAAGGAAAACATATCAGCATATTTGGGTGACTCGGAATCAAAAGGCCATGCCTAAAAATAGCTTCCCATTTCTTTTGGCCCAAGCCCAACTTTTCTAGCCCATGAATTCGGATTTAATTTAACTCCCGCAACCAAACAGAACAAAATGACAAAACTCAAAGCTTATTGAGTTCTCTTCGTTCTCCTTCCTACGCCTACGGCCTACCTCAAGAAGCTGGTAATTGTATGTGTCCAATCTTTTTCTCGTTTGTCATCTTTTAATCAATTGATTGTTCATATTTCATCAAGTTATGGACTCTTCATGATTTAAATCTGAGCTTTTTAGCTTTGGATAACTCTTTCTCTAGTTTTTCCCTGTAAAAATGCTTCTGAATAGAATCACAAGGTCTAATGCTTCGCCTATAGCTCTTTTAGTCCATGCCCATTTGAATTCTGTGTACAATACTGAACCAACCCCATGTCCTTATCCTATCAGAAGAGCAACTTTAACCAAGTTTCTTGATTCTAGTTTCAATTTTGTCAACTCGTCTTTCTCCACTTCGAGTTTTGAACATCCAACAGAGAAAACAATCATAGATAATAGTTTTGCAGAGGATGATGAGAATGATAAGAGTGATGGAGAAGATGATGAACTTAAAGAAGGGGCCCCATTGTGCTCGAAGGAAGTGCTTAGAGATCGTGGAGCTGATTGTGGATTTGCTGAGAGAATTTCATACTGGCTGTGCTGAAACTAAAAACAAGCTTGAAAATTGTTGTGGTTAAAGTCTGCTCAGAATTGGTGGTTGAGGTTCTTTCTAGGGTTAGGAATGACTGGGAGGCTGCATTTACATTCTTTTTGTGGGCTGGGAAGCAGCCAGTTTACGCTCATTCTATGCGAGAGTACCATTAGATGATTTCTATTCTAGGGATGATGAGAAAGTTTGATACTGCCTGGGCGTTGATCGATGAAATGAGAGAGATTAAGAATAATAGAAAATCCATTCTGACTCCAATAGCTTTGTTAATTATGATCAGGCGTTATTGCGCAGTTCATGATGTGGGTAAGGCTATAAATACGTTTTATGCGTATAAAAGGTTTAACTTTGATGTGGGGATTGATGAGTTTCAGAGTTTGCTCTCTGCTCTTTGTCGGTATAAAAATGTGCAAGATGCCGAACAGTTGATGTACTGTAACAGGGATGTGTTTCCATTTGATACGAAGAGTTTCAACATCATTCTGAATGGATGGGGTAATGTGATTTGTAGTCAGCGTGAGGCAGAAAGAGTTTGGTATGAGATGGGTAAGAGACGAATCCGATACGATGCTGTGTCATTTGGGAGTAACATGTCTTGTTACTCAAAAGCCCGTAACCTTTATAAAGTGTTTAGACTCTTTGACCAGATGAAGAAACTTGGGATTGAGCCTGATAGAAAAGTTTACAATGCAGTCATTCATGCTCTTGCAAAGGGTAAGATGGTAAAAGAAGCTGTAAACCTCATGAGAACAATGGAAGAGAAGGGTGTCCACCCCAACATTGTTACTTATAACTCGCTTATCAAGCCTCTTTGTAAGGCTCGAAATATGGACGAGGCTAAAAGGGCATTCAACGAGATGTTGCAACGAGGCCTCTCGCCGACGGTTCAAACTTTCCACGCTTTCTTTCGTTTCTTTAGAACACCAGAAGAAGTGTTCGAGCTTTTGGAAAAGATGAGAGATCAGATGCCCATCAAACATAGATACCTACATCATGTTGATTAGAAAGTTTTGTCGATGGCGCCAGTTCGATAACGTTTATAAAATGTGGAATGAGATGAGCAAGGATAATATCAGCCCTGATCTAAGCTCATACATTGTGCTGATACACGGTCTATTTCTAAATGCAAAAGTGGATGAAGCTCACAAATATTATGTACGAGATGAAAGAAAAACAGTTGTTTCCAGATCAAAAGACAGATGAGAAGCTTCAGGCTTGGTTTTTCCTAGCGAGAAGTTTTAGAGCAACAGAGTCAACTAGCAAAAGACAACCAGTTAGCATACTATTAGAACAACTTAAGTTATATTACTGTCTTTGTCCATTTGGTTTAGAAACATTGAATTTTTCTGTTTTTATTTGCTAATTACATATGGCCCTCTCACAACTCTCTCGACTGCTCCAACATGCCAATTCTTGGTTTGTACTGAAGCAGAAGTTTTGTTTCTTATCTAAATAGGTTTTTCCTGCCAATGTTCTTCCGGTTGGTATTTCTTAATAGCTCCATTCACTTCAGTATACAGGCAATTGATTTGCTTACTCATTAAATTGGACCATTTTGAGAATTGTCCCCTGTCTGCGTTAAGCTGTGTTTTCCATTTTCGATGCACTAGTTTTTATCTTTATGTTGAATAAATTATTATTCCTTTGTTGTATTTTGCAGTGCACTGTGCCTCATTCAGTTATGTCTCTTCATCAGATGATGGGTTCGTAAATGACTCGTGCTAGCTCAATAAGGTGCTTTAAGTGACATTCCAAATTTTGTGAGTAAATATTCACATGGTGTACA
>JANIEQ010000312.1:0-18967 GCA_024708375.1 Oxalis stricta | reverse complement strand
TAAATTTATTCATGAACTTCATATGGGTAGATAATAAAAAAAAACCCTATATGGTGAAATTCAATAATTATTCATTAAAGTTTCAATCATAAATTACACTAACAATAGCTATAATATGTTGACAAATTAAATCCTAGAAAAATTAAAAATTTAATCACAACAAATTAAAATAAAGCATCCATATATCAAATAATTTAACTATTAAACAATTGAGAAAAAGGGAATGAAAATCCTAATACAAATACAAATACAAATAAACAACTTGAAGATAATCAGGAAAAAAATTAAATAAATAAATAAATAATAAAACTTGTCTTTCCTAACAAGAAAAGAACTACGAGCTACCCTTCTATCTTTATATATAACTCTCTCTCTCTCTACTCCGTCTGTCTCATAAAAAATCTCATCAGATCTCATACTCTCCCAAAACTCAATTCCTCTCCAATACTTTTGTCTTCTGTAAAGCTATCTGTTTTACTTCAATGGCTAATCAAGCCGAGTCCTCCGACTCGTAAGTTTCAGATCTCGTTTTCCTTCTCTTCGATTGTTTGTTTAATTAGATTTTGGTTAGATTTTCGTAGATGTTAAAAATCTGATTTTTTTTTTTTTTTTTTTTTTTTTTTTTTTTTTTGTTTATCTTACCATTTGATTGCTGGGTTGTGGATCTGATTTGATTTTGGTTGTGGATCTGACTTGGGTTTTGTTTGTGAATTTCGTGTTTTTATAGTAAGGGAACTGGAACCAAAAGAGACTTTAGCACTGCAATTTTAGAGAGGAAGAAGGCAGCGAACAGGCTTGTTGTTGATGAAGCTATCAACGATGATAACTCAGTTGTTGCCCTTCATCCCGAAACCATGGAGAAGCTTCAGCTGTTTCGCGTGGAGACACGATCCTCATCAAGGTTTATGAAAAATCCATTATTTATTATGTTAGTTAATTAGTTTTTTGTTATGATTGAGCACAATTGAGGTCCTGGGTATTCTGTTATCGTTTTCAATTTTACTTGGTTTGTTAGTATTTGGGAGGGCCATTTCATTGCCATGTTCACTAATTAGGGTTTCGTTGACTTGGCCATTCAATTGTTTGTACTTTGTAGTACTTGTGTTCACTTTTACTAGCCTAAAGGTTGAAATTTCAGGCTATTGTTCATGTATTCTTTATTTAACAATTGCAAACGAATTTAACAATTGCAAACGAAGTTCCTAATACGGAAAGTCAGTCTTTTGTTGCTATTCTGTTTATTGAATATTCTCTCTTTCCTTCTGTTTTCTTCTATGGACTTCCTTTTGTATGTCTTGGGTATAACATATCTTTGATTTAGCTTAGCATGTACTGCAAGGTTTCTAATTATGTTATATCTTGTTTGCATGGTTTACAGGGAAAGAAAAGAAAGGATACAATCTGTATTGCCCTTGCTGATGACACGTGTGAAGAACCAAAGATCAGAATGAACAAGGTCGTAAGATCTAACTTGAGGGTTAGACTTGGCGATGTTGTTTCAGTGCACCAGTGCCCTGATGTCAAGTATGGCAAGCGCGTTCACATACTTCCTATTGATGATACAGAATTGAAGGACTCACTGGGAATCTCTTTGATGCGTTTCTTGAAGCGTGAGTTTAAAACATTATTATTTTTAGTTGTTGACTCTATTGTAGCAATATCGTAATTGCTTTTCAGCTGCTATACTTCCCACTAGTTTTTCCTTCAGCTATAGTTAGTTTTGTTTACTCTGGTGTTTGATTTATCTTGTAAGAAAAACTGATTTTGGTGTTTCGCTGATTTTGCAGCTTATTTCCTGGAGGCATATCGTCCAGTGAGGAAAGGTGATTTCTTCCTTGTGAGAGGAGCAATGAGAAGTGTCGAGTTTAAGGTCATAGAAACTGACCCAGCTGAGTACTGTGTGGTTGCCCCAGACACAGAGATCTTCTGGTGAGGGCGAACCCGTGAGAAGAGAGGATGAGAACAGGCTTGACGAAGTGGGTTATGATGATGTTGGGGGAGTTAGGAAACAGATGGCTCAGATCCGGGAGTTAGTTGAGCTTCCATTGAGGCACCCTCAACTGTTTAAGTCTATTGGTGTAAAACCACCAAAGGGTATCCTACTTTATGGACCTCCTGGGTCCGGGAAGACTCTAATTGCCCGTGCCGTTGCTAATGAGACTGGTGCTTTCTTCTTCTGTATCAACGGGCCGGAGATCATGTCAAAGTTGGCTGGTGAGAGTGAAAGCAATCTCAGGAAGGCTTTTGAAGAAGCAGAGAAGAATGCCCCATCCATTATTTTCATTGATGAGATTGATTCAATTGCTCCAAAACGAGAGAAGACTCACGGAGAAGTTGAAAGGAGGATTGTGTCTCAGCTCTTGACACTCATGGATGGTTTAAAGTCTCGTGCTCACGTTATTGTTATGGGAGCTACAAATCGTCCCAACAGCATTGACCCTGCTTTGAGAAGGTTTGGAAGATTTGACAGGGAGATAGACATTGGAGTTCCTGATGAAGTTGGACGTCTAGAGGTTCTTCGTATCCATACTAAGAACATGAAGCTTGCTGAAGATGTAAGTATTCTTTATATATATGGTTTCCAAGTTTTTTATGTCATTAGTTGAATTACTCAAGTTTTGATTTGCTGATTCTACAGGTTGATTTGGAAAGAATTTCCAAGGATACACACGGTTATGTTGGTGCTGATTTAGCAGCTTTGTGCACTGAGGCTGCACTTCAGTGTATCAGGGAGAAGATGGACGTGATTGATTTGGAAGACGAGACTATTGATGCTGAGATTCTCAACTCTATGGCTGTTTCTAATGAGCACTTCCACACTGCTCTTGGAACAAGCAACCCATCTGCTCTACGTGAAACGGTGAGTTAGTGAACTGAGTTCATTATTTTCCTGTTGATTATGTTTCATATTATATTTTCTGATTCGTACTGCTTTTGAACAGGTTGTTGAAGTGCCTAACTGCAGCTGGGAAGACATTGGTGGTCTTGAGAATGTCAAGAGGGAACTTCAAGAGGTGAGTACTGTTTATATATTTGTGCTATATCTAACCCTTTGTCCATCCATCATCCGCTCCGAATGTATTAAACTTTGTTTTTGCACTTTTACTTTGTTTGCAGACCGTTCAGTATCCTGTGGAGCATCCTGAGAAATTTGAGAAGTTTGGAATGTCTCCCTCGAAGGGAGTCCTTTTCTACGGCCCTCCTGGTTGTGGAAAAACTCTCCTAGCCAAAGCTATTGCAAATGAATGCCAAGCTAACTTCATCAGTATCAAGGGCCCTGAATTACTCACTATGTGGTTTGGAGAGAGTGAGGCCAATGTTAGAGAGATTTTCGACAAGGCACGTGGGTCTGCTCCATGTGTCTTGTTCTTCGATGAACTGGACTCGATTGCAACCTCAGGTATGTTTATGAAGAGATTTTATGTGATAATATTAAAATTTGGTTAGTTTGACTATCATCTAATTCATCTTTCTTCTGTCTTTCAGAGAGGAAGTAGTGTGGGAGATGCAGGGGGTGCTGCTGACAGAGTGTTGAACCAGCTTTTGACAGAGATGGATGGCATGTCAGCTAAGAAGACTGTGTTCATCATTGGGGCCACCAACAGACCTGACATCATAGATCCAGCACTACTCCGTCCTGGGCGTCTCGATCAGCTGATCTACATTCCTCTCCCAGATGAAGAATCTCGTCTTCAGATATTCAAGGCTTGCTTGAGGAAGTCTCCCGTTTCTAAAGATGTTGACCTAAGAGCCCTTGCCAAGTATACCCAAGGCTTTAGTGGTGCTGACATTACTGAAATTTGTCAGCGTGGCTTGTCAAATATGCAATTAGGGAGAATATCGAGAAGGTAATAAAAATTCTTAACATGTCTTTTTGTTGATTGATGATATCTACCAGTACTCGATTATAAGTGTCATTTTCCATTTTGCTAATGGAGTTGTTGTTTCGGTGTGGTGCAGGATATTGAAAGGGAGAGGAGAAGAGCTGACAACCCAGAGGCAATGGAAGAGGACGTGGATGAAGAGGTGGCGGAGATAAAGCCCGCACACTTTGAAGAATCCATAGAAGTTTGCTCGTAGGAGTGTCAGCGATGCTGATATCCGCAAATATCAGGCTTTCGCTCAGACACTGCAGCAGTCGAGAGGCTTTGGTTCTGAATTCAGGTTCTCCGAAACTTCTTCTGGAACTGCAGCGGCCGATCCTTTTGCGACCACTGCTGCCGGCGCAGCTGATGAAGATGACCTCTACAGCTAAACTATCCTTTTAGTTTGCCTTGCGTTGCTTTTTAATATTTATGTTAGACAATACTTTTGGTGGCCATGTATTATTATAATTATTTTTATTATTATAATTATTATTATCCGGTGCAATACTGCTTTTGAGCCAAGTTGAAATGGTATTTGTGGCTACTTTCTTTTAAGTTAAAAAACAAAGAGAACAGAATTTGCTCTTCTCTTTCGTTTGTGGATAAGGATGATAAGAATCGTATCTGCTTTGGTATTCTTTTGCTTGCTTTCTAGTGTATGTACTGGTTGTAGTTTGCTGGCACTAAAGATGAGCCTCCGTGATACTTATTTCCTCCATATCAAAACGAATATGTATGTATCTAGTGAAAGAAGTAAGATTATTCACTTATTTTATATGGATGAACATCGAAGTATAAAACATAATGTGTTACAGAGGTAGTACATTGGAGTTCATGAACTATTCGATTTGATGATAATGGAGTTATTTGGCCAATGTTGTTTGACGCGGAGATGCACCAATTGGCACCGTGAGCGCAAAATAGTAAGAAAATCGGAATACAGGGTCCTCCGAATCAGAATTAAACGGAAACAGGGATCTCCGAACCGAGATTTTAACAGAGAGACTTAGACGTGAGTTTCGTTCAACACGGAAACTTATCGAGCATAGGTTGATGGGCTTTTCAATTTCAGGCCCAAGATAATATTAATGGACCTTTAACGTAGTAAGCGTAAAGTAAAGCCCATAGGCAACTTCTTATGATTTTAGAATCATTCATTCAATTCAATCCAGTTCTCCAAAATAAAAGCATGTAGTGCTTGTAGGAGAGAGGGAGTGAAAATGTTTGTTGTTTGGTGGGGTCTCCTTTGTTTGAATATATATATATATATAAATGTTCTAAGAGAGGGTGAAAATTCTCAACACAACCTACTTATATTCTAAGAGAGTAAAAATGTTTGTTGAGTGAAAATATTTGTTGTTTGTTGGGCACCTCTTACAATCTAATTTATAATCTCTCGTAAAAATATAAATGTCTTAATTATAAATCACACTGTGATTGATCTTTGTTTGAATATTAGTAGTATCATTAGAGTTGTATTACAGTTTTTTCTTTATATATTTATAATCTAATTTATTTACGAATTCTTAATACTGATCTCCAAAAATTGGAACCCTCCAAATTTTCAAGGAGGACCATTACTTTATCAACTACGACATTATCTGCCGTTTGCCATTATATTATGGACATCACTGACAAAGTAGTTGGGAGTCGACAACCTAATAAGAGGAAAAGATTGAAAATTACAAAAGGAAAATTATTGAGTTAAAGTTATATAGTCCTTTTTCTTCTTCTCTCGTATTACTTGGTTATTAACCATCGTATGTGGGTCAAAACTCAAACAGTACTTGGATCAATGATCATGTCTAGATAGGTTTCTTATCGTTGGAGACAATCTCCAATAATCGAAGCGGCCCCTGATCACTTAATAGTACCTCAAATACAAAATACATCTAGCAATTCTTCAAGATATCTAATTTTAACACTAATATTTTTACTTATTCATAGTCACATTTTCTTTTTTAATTGTAGAATTGATTTTTTTATCGATGAGTATGATAAATTTTTTGAAATGTGACTTTTTACCACTCTCCCTTGTCGATGGACATTTGCGAATTCACTGAGGGAAAATTCCGACGATAAGATGACTGCCACACGTGCGTGCAAACGTGGAAAAAAGAAAGCATGAGTTGCCATATATATGTACATGCGGGAAACAAAACAACATCATGTCCTAATTAATTGGTCTCATATTTCAACCTTGTCAGTCATGCACGTGTTACCACCTCAGATTGGTCCTACACAGCACATATCATGATTTTTTAAATATGGTATTTTTTTTGATTTGAAATTATAAAAATTTTCTCAAATACAATTTTATAAAACAATTACAATCCAATCATAAATCCTCCCCTGAATACATTTAAAACAGTTTTACTCTTATTATTTTTATCATTTTTTTAAATATTATGTATTAAGTTAATGGGATAAAAATAAAAAAATATATTAATCTCAAAACCTACTATAAGACAAAAATAATTTTAAAAAACTTATCTATTTATAGAGTAAAATTTTTATGAGTAATTTTGAAAAATAAATTTATACTATGACTGAATACATAATTAATTTTCTCCAACAATGTGAAAATGGAATGATTTTTATTTTCTCGTGCCTGGTGGAGTATTTAATTTTCATGAGTTTACTTTCAATTTTATATGTTCCATGGATTTCAATTAAGTAATGATATTTTCTATCAAAATACATGATGTTCCTTTTAAGTTTATATGTATATAATTAATAATGTTCATTAAATATATATTAAATTGAATAAATTTAAATTATCATGTTTTTATACGAGAATAATAATATTTACCATGCATGCAACACAGCTCGGCGCAAGGTGAAATAGTCAAGTTGGCCGGCAATGTTGGACTTTAACTAGCTTGTAAAGGTGGAGGACCTGGCCTAAAGACAAAGAGCAATGAACTCTTTCCATAATGCTACTCTTTAAAGGTCGGTCGTATAAAAAGGTAGTTAAAATTTTATTCGAGAATTTAAGATTGGACGCTCTTGCATTTTAAAATGCATGAATATTTGAATGTTGACAGAACTTAGTTTTAGAGTGTAGAATTGATAGGGTTACGATTTTACCGTTCTCACATGTGACCCTTAATAAAATCAGATTTAGAGTTTTGGTCCTGATTAAAATATTTTATCATTTTTCATTTTATTCTCTTGTCCTTATTAATATTCTTTCCGTCCCAAATTAAATGTTAATATAAATATAATTTTTTGTCTCAAATTAAATGTAAATTTTGATAAATTTTAGGAACATTAATTATGTTTTTCCATTATATCCTCACCATATTTACCATCTTCACCCTCATGTCCTCCATATATTTTCCCTCACCAACTTCATCTATATATCCTCATGAGGATTTTTTAGTTCATGCAATCACAATTATGTTGAAAAATTAACTAAAAAATATATTTTATTGATTTGTGTAAAATCCTCTAGATTAAGCCATAAAATATAACTTAATTTCGTTTTTTTGTGTTCCTATCATTCTACGTACATCCCATATCTCATAATCAGGTTCTAGTTAAGAATTTGATTTTAACTACGAACAATTACAAACATTGTATTGTCGATGAAAGTTCGAAAATAGTTTGATGACATATAATCACTGATCTCACGCTCACCATGAAAACTGAAAATAACTCGGGATGTTGTTTGTGATTTTTGACAAATTATTTATTTTACAGTACTACATTTATATTCTGTTCTGTAAAATGCTCCTATAGTATGCTTCTAGTTGTCAGCTGATTAGAAGACCATCCAATAGTGCTGATCGATCATTCTCATATATAAATTAAACAAAATATGACCTCTTAAAATAATATTCATTCCGTATATAAATAGATAATATTTTTGAATTTTTTTATTTTTAAATAGTAGACGTTTTTAAAATTTCAATATAATTTTGACATATTAATTTTTTCTCTTTCTTTCTATTAAGATAAAAACAAGTGAGAAAGTATTATTTAATTAAAAAAAAATAATAATAATAAAATGAAGATAAATTTTATTTTGAAAACAGTTGCATTGATATTGTCAAAAAATTTCAAAACGTCAACTAAAATAATATAGAGGGAGTACTTTTGATATAATAATTAATTATTTCTTTACATATTTTTTAGCTTTTCTACGTATATTAAAAAGAAAAATTGTCAATATCAATAAATATATACATTTTTTATTGAATGTATGTAAATAAATTTAAAAAATATATATTAGATAGACGATGGAATAATTATAAAGTGCGAAAGAATTAATTCTATTGTTTCGAACTAAGAAACAATAAGGAATGTAATGGTGGGATTTGCGGACACGAGAATCCTTTGGAATTTAAAAATTAATGGTGAAGGTCTACCCTAAAAATAATTATATATGTCTTAGGGAGGGTTCAGACTCATCTTAATCACGTAATGTAAATGATTTATGGATAGATTGTATTAGACAATATTTAAATATATATATATATATATATATATAGGAGATGAATAAATCTAATCAAATCTCGAGACAGAAGTACAAAACAAAGTTTGTTATTTTGATGAGGAAAAGAGGCCTATAATGAAATGAAAGTAAACTCACTACTGTATTTTTTTATTTTTTTTGGGGAAAGAAGTAAAATCCCTATTAATTACTTCATAAACAGTAATACTATATATATGTAATAAAGCAGAAAATACATTTCTCATATACAATATTATATATAAAAAATTAATGTAGAAAAATAAAGATATGGAATTTTATTTTCCGCCTACATAAAGCTCAAGGATCACCTCGCTCGCGCCAGCAGACGAGCATTGCAATGCATCGTCTGACGATATAGAATTTAGCACGCTGCTTCTTCACAAGATGGCTGCATTTCTTTCCAAATGATCTACAAGGGTCACAAGCTCTTTGTTGTTGATGATGATTTGTTTCTTTGCCTGCCATATAATTAATAAAACAAAATCGGCCAAAAGTTACTTGAGATATATTAATAATTTCGTTTAATTTTAATTTTATTATTCTGGCTACTTTCTATAGTGGACAAAAGTGTAAAGAAGAAGAAGAAGAAGAAGAAGGAGAAGAAGGGAAAACGAAAGAGGCAGTAAATGTGGAAGGTTGAGGAAAATATATAGGCTCTTGCTTGATTTATAAATATATACATGGTACTAGAAATGGAATTATTAATTGGAATTTCATTTCATTTTTAATTGTTTTTGGAAAATAATTGGTAATTGATGTGAAATTTCTGATGGGTTTGGGCTCGACCGTGCGTGTGTACGTCAGGAATGGACTGCATCAATATCGAAAACTCCATCAGAGATTGTCAGCGAGGGATCATACGGTACCAATGTTAATTTCCTCGATTTCACATGCGAAAGCTTTTACCCAGGAGAAAAAATTATTTGTCACACTTTAATTTTTTGAAAAGATGTGTAATTTTTGTTCCATTTTTAAGAACGTGAAAAATAGAAAGGAAAAAAAATCTCATCACGTACTCCATCCATCTTATTTAAAATAGATCAAATATTTTAATATAAATTTATATTAAAAAATTTATATCTTATTTTAAGACGAAATTAGTATTTAATAACAACGTGGAAGAATTATAGGTCGGTACATCATTGTGGACATTAATACCATATATATTAATGATGGATATGTAGTAGAAACGGTTTGTTTATGAAAACACATGACACATTCTACTTTCAATATTCAATTTTCGTCAGTAAGGTCATAAATTCGACTTTAATAGAATAGATTTTGAGTGCGTAAATTTGTATTAAGAATTTATAAGGAAAAAAAAATTAGATGTTTCAATTATACCCTTTATTTAATATCCTTTATTTAAATATCAGAATAATTACTCTGGTAATTAGAGCATGTAATGACCATTTTAGCATCTATACGACTTTGAATGTGATGTGTCATACCAGAAGCAGTAAACATTATAGGAACATCATCTTCTATACTTTTATTTTACAATTTTCAATGACAATTCAAATATATAATGAGGAATATATATAATAAGAAATAGATCAAAATTAATTATTATGTATAAATTAATCAAAATATACATATTTATTTATTGTTTTGATTTGTGTTAAAATGTGCTTTGAAACAAATAATATGGAATAAAATAAGTATTAGTGAAACGCTGGTCATGCACCTAATCATTGAATTTGTAACTCTCACCATCGAGTAATTTAGGCACGATTGATTGATGTACACCGACTTTGCTACCCGCCTTGTCCACTGACCTGTGATATTACGACTCTAACCTTGTATCTTTTTAAAAATCACAAATACACCCTTTTTTTACGACACGGAATGACATGCCTAAAAAAAAAAATACAAACTTGTTCTGTTCAATCTCCAATATGTACTATTTAAACCGAAATGAACATGTCTGGTTCAATCTCCGATCTGTACCAAACGTCCAACAAAATGAAATATATTTTACAAATTTGTCCCAAATCATGTCCTGTTCAATCTCCAATCTATACCAAACTATTTAATAAGAAGAAAAATCCTAATTCTAATAACGTTTCGTCTCGCGTAACAAACGCATCTTCAGTGCACAATTTTTTTTTAAACTGCCAAAACAAGAAACGAACACGTTATAATTCCTTGGACAAAGAACATGTATATATTTATGTCTCCTCCTAATTTTGAATTCAAATATTAGTAGTTATAACTGCAACCCTTAAAATTTAGCTTCAATTTGTCCTCCATTATAAGTAACACTTACAGCCTGCGATAGAGATAATTACCACCATCACACAGTACTTACAGCCTGCTATTAAAATATAAAACCAACAAAAGCTCAGTTACTAATCAAGAAATGAACCTTTTTTTTTATACAAACATCAGTGAACCTTAATTTGACAAAAGGTAAATTGTGTACAAAGTATGAGATCGATGAAGCTGTTGCTTATATTTTATTTGAATGTCAGTTTTTTGTGCATGTCTAGAGAGAGATAATGAGAAGGTGTGATATACATGCATACTCCGTGGGGCATGGAGAAGGAAAATCTATACTCCCTTCTTCGCTAATTAATTGTCGCTTTAATTAATGAGGACGGATAATGGTTTATTTAATCTGTATGTAACGAGTGCATGTCAAGGAAGTTTTATTAGGAATTTATAGAAAATGTAAGGGTGGAAAATATTTACCTGGTTATTATTCCCATCAGAATCCTGATCATCATCATCATCAAAAGTACTCCTACAGAGAATACATATATGTATAATCGAGTACATGCATGCATATAAGAGAAGTACCTGAAAATTTAATTAAACTAAAATCGAGTATTGATTAATTAATTAATTAATTTCTATTGTAAGCTCAAACCTTATACTCGAGCTGATGCAACACTTTAATACAGCACCACTTAGCTTCTTTAATCACAGGAGATGAGGCTGGATCGATCGATATGCCCAAAATATATGAAGAAGAGATCGATCAACAAATTGTATAGAAATGCAACAGTTATGCATTAATGTGCCTATCTCACATATATACTCACAAGGTATACATAACTAGAAATATGACAACATACCATGCAAACTTAAAGGATCTGGAGAACCATCTGGCTTAGTAGACCAGAAAATGAGTGCATCGCCCATCTTTGGTTTGATAGAGATCAGTCCTTTAGTTTCGCCATTGGGTTTTGGAAATACCGTCTCACCACCTTCCTCCACATTCGACCTGTAAAGTAAAATGGACAAATACCGACTAAAAAAAGAACGTATCCGAATATTATCAATAAGGCTGAGAAATCGTCTACCATGACTTCGGAAATAAGACATGATAAAACATTTTTTCTTTTTTAATAAAAGAGGAAAAGTTTTATTAAAAGATTAATTATATAGTTGAGTTTAATTGTGTTGGACTATGATAGTCCCTGAATGAAAGATCTAATCCTCTAAACAAATAAAAATCATGAGTACGGTCATTAAACGTTTTTTACGATTAAACTCGAGACAAATTAAAAAAAATCATCCATCATTGGAATACAAAATTCAATTAATAAAAGAAGAATTAAACAACAACAACTTCGAATTAATGATAAAATATTATTACTTCGTCCCAAAATAAATACAAATATTTACATATAATTTATATTGAAAAATTTGATCTATTTTGAACGGAGAAAGAGTATTACAATGAAATAGAAAATAACCCAATTGTGAATTGATCGAATGTAGTGGAAATTAAAATATAGGATCGTGATGAGCCTACAGATACATAAGAAACGTGGAAAGTATTTGACCGCCATTCCAATGGATGGAATCATTCTGGTGGTAGTCAGTGTGAGCATCGAATTTCTGACTTACTTCATACCGGATAACAGGTAGTCCTCGACCATTCTCTGCCCAGTAATTTCATTATTCATTATTCATAATTATTAAGTATTATTTATTTATAATATAATCAATTAATAGGTGATGAAATTAAAATACTAATGGCGCCACTTAATTGTATGATCAATTAGTCATCTTAATTAATTTAGTTCGAACGTACCTACAGGAATGAAAGTGATCTCTGCAATTTTTTTCTCTATCCTTCTAATAACGTCGTCATGCCCTCTTAACAAATCTGCTCCATAACTTGTACGCATGCTGCTATGTACATATATTAAGTTGAATTAATGACGACAACAACAACCGATCAATTCCAGTTGAAGTGGAGTCACGTTTAAGTCTAAGGCAATGTGTAGATCTACATATCATATCATAATCATACTTATATAAAGTAAGTTATAACAGGAAATTAACTAACAGAACCTGTCAAAATACTCATGGTCAGTTACTGCATCCCGGACAGTTGACCTTTCCATTCGAAGGCTTGGCAAGATTTACTATGTGTTCGCATTCCTCCTTAGTCTATTACTAGTTGAAATGTGTAAACTAGGAACATAAACCCGGAACGAATTTTTTTTCGAATCCTTCGACTGCTTTTGGACTAGATTACGTATTTTCGATGTTGATCACTCTTTGATCATGTACCGAATAAAACAATCCGTTAGTATTACTTATTAACATCGGTTCTTATTTTAAGGATAAACTTCAAAAAAAGAAAAAAGTACTTGTAATCGTCTCTCGATCGATTTTCTTTTTTCTCTTTTTGTATTGATTTTTGAAAATTAACATCGTGATCAACGGAATATTATAAATGATATTGGGCTCTAAATGGGCCTGAGAATTCTAACACACTTTTAAATGTATTTATTGCCATTATTAACATAGAGAATATCCCCAAAAACAAAGTGCAAGAAGTTACATTTGACTGACTGATTGAATTAAACTTGGGTAGGGACAGAGGGTGGTGACGTGGCAGATTCAACTCTACGACCTCTCTCAGATCGACTATTTTCCGCAAACTTTAAGACTATTTTGATGCAATCCTTTAAGCTTCTCCCCTTCATTCCACTCGGAACCATAATAATACTCTTCGTTCTGGCCAACGGTGGCCGGAAAGAACATACTCCCCACTGAGGGAAATGCACGGCGGTGACAGGCAAAGTGCATGCCACTATCATAATCCCCATAAATGTTATTCCGGTGGCAGAGGAATAGTTGGAATGAGTGAAGAACAATAGCTGAGTCAAGCCGGAGCCGAAATTCCCACCGGCTCCAGTGAGTCCGGAGATGACTCCGAGGGAGCGGCGAGAGATGAATGGGATGATGCCGAAAGTGGCCCCACAAGCGGCTTGTGCGCCTAGAAAAGAGGAACATTGACAATATTGAAAGGGAGAGGTTCGAGGCTCGGCCAAGGCAAATGCAAGAATATTCCGCCTAGTGTTTGGAGGATGTAAAGAGTCCATAGCCTTCCTCGCATTCCCATGTAGCGGGCTGCCATGTCCGATAGCATCCCACCCATTGGCCGTGCAGAAGAAGTTCGCCAGACCGAACGAGGCCGCTATTATTCCTGCCGTGTGGAGCTTCAGATTAAACCTACAGAGAATTAATTTGTCAGGACTTGACTATGTACATTTATACAGCTACTTTATATGTACTTTTTTGTATAAATTTACGATATACTTGAGCAAAATCACGATATATAAAGATATGTAAAGTACTTATAATAACACCTAACTTCCATCATTAATTCAACAATTCGGTCAAACACAAATCGGGTACTAACTAATCTAAATGTATATACATCTTGCCCTAGTTAAGTATACATCTTTAATTAATTTTATTTTATTCTTCAACATTAATTAACGAGGAAACAATAGAAGATGGATGCTATTTATGCTAGTTAGAACTTGTAACCAGCTAGTTTTTTTTTTTTTTTTTTTTTTTGATAGTAACAAGCTAGTTAATTTGTTATGAACTCCCAATTAGAAGTGACCCCTTTAGTTAGATATTCATGTTGTTTGAGCTAAAATGTCGGGTACATAGCTAGAAAATACTTTTTATTACTAGTAGTAATTAAGATAGAAATTCACAAAATTATATATACCTGTCAAAGAAATACTCAGCAATAACATTGTCAGTTGTTAATTCCACTCCTAATGACAAGCCATAGAGAAGAACAAATATCCATGTTCTGTAATTCGTCACTGCATACCAAAGTACCTGAGAAAGAAAAATATATAAATATTTAATTTCATAAATTTAATTTTACTACGTATTACTCTTTCCCACTTCAAATATATATGTAGTTTTTATTCTTTAGGTTTAGACAAAAGTTTGATGTAATTTTGGTCATTATTATGTTTTAATTGCATCAATTTTTTCAACTAATATAAAAGGTAAAAACGATACTTGTTATAATGTTTAAATGTTTCAATTTTTTAATAAACGTAATTAAAAATATTAAAAGACGGAAATAATTAATTCATTAATTAGAAACATGTTTTTAGATTAAAATTATCAAATTCACCTTGGTGAATTTATCCTTATGAACGTCTCCTTTCTTTTGCAAAGCACCAAGATTTCCATCAGGCAAATCTTGACCCAAAGTCAAAACTAAAATCCCCATGACCACATGCATAATTCCAGGAACAAAAAACGCTATCCTCCAAGCAGTAAACGGCGTCGCACCGAACTTCCTAATCAACTCAAACAAAAATGGCATCAAAAGCTGCGTTGCACCACCTCCCATATTTCCCCACCCAGCGGAAGTCCCATTCACAACTCCAATAATCTTCCCATTAAACATAGTACTCATCCAGTACTGGCACGATACGAACGTCGCCAGCGAGAATCCGATCATGAACCTAACGACTATGTACCCGCCGGCCGACGACACCATCGCCATGGAAAACACCATGGGCGCCGTCATCATGATCAGGAACGCGCATGCGTATCGCGGTCCTAGAAGGTCACAGGCGGCCCCCATGACGAGAGCGGGAGAAGATGCTGCCGGAGACGGAGGCGATGCCGGCGTTTCCAATATCTGTTTTGGTTAGGTCTAGGTTGTCCCTGATGACGGGGACGAGCGGCGCCGCCGCGAAGGTGGAGATGAAGGTGGTGAAGAAGGAGATCCAGGAGAGGTGGAAAGTGACCATGTGGGGGTTCGATAGGGAGAGAATGTTGAAAACTTTTGATTTGTGTTCAGAGTCGACCGGGACTGAGAATTTGGCTGACGTGTCCGTTGGGATGGCCGGTGATGTCACGGAGAAAGCGAAGGTCTGCTCCTTGTCCGAGACTCCATGCATGGAGCTTCCTGGTGAATCATTGCTTTCCAATTTCTCCGGAGGAGCCATTTTAGTTTGATGTATTTTTGTTTGATGTATTTTTTTCGAGCTAGTATATATGTATATAACAAAAATTTTAAGTTGTCAGGCTACCTCCATCCCTAATTAATCTAATTAATCATCATATTTATTATATAAAATATATATAAAAAATAATAATTAATTAAAAATAAAAATTTCTAATTAATCTAATTAAATTGTCATATTTATTATATAAAATATATAAAAAAAATGATAATTAATTAGGAATGGAGATAATATATATGTATTATATATATTGGTCATCTCTGGTTCGAGCATTCATTTGTTTCTCTTCATTGTTGTGGTTAATTGGCACTATTAAACTAAACTGACTAATTAATGACTTAATGTTAATTTATAGTTTATAATAGGATTAAATATTAATTGCAAAGTAATTTTTAAATTGTGTATAATGACTATATAAAATGGATGGGTTAGTCTTCTCTTTTCTTTCCTAGGTGAAATTAAAGTTGATTTCATGAGATTACTTGTGAAAAGTCATTATATAATTTGATTTATGTGCAATTAGGGATGATTATATATTGTTTGGCAATTGGCATGTTCGGAAAAATGCGTAATTAATTACTTGGTCTCATGTAACTTAGTTTTAATTTTGCCTCTATTGGGAAGATTTGGTTAATTTATGCGAGTACTATAAAATATAATTATAACCAAAATCTAGTGTATATTTAATTAACTCAAAAAAATATTTAGTGTATATTACTCAAAATTTCAAACTATATTATTAAGTAATTTAGTGTAATTTATGTAAACATGTCAATATTACGAGAGTTCATGAGTTAAACACAAATCGAGATATGCACAAAGGCATTAAAGACCCCCGAATAAATTTGCTTGGCTTTTAACTCAATTTTCTCAGCAACCAACAAACGTAGAAAACAAACTAGCTACATGCAAACAGCTAGCTGACATTAATATTCCAAAACGTCTGAAGAGTGTAGAGTAGAGATCATCATATAGAGTATACAAAATCAGCAAAATTTTAGTCACTCGCCGCTTAATGTGACCCATTAATTTGAATTTACTGGAATCAATCATTAATGAGTGCAGTTCAAGAAAAAAGACAATAACACTAATATCGTGTAAGCAGAAAGACAGAGCAACAAACATTGGCGGTACTTTCAACAAAGAAATTTGGCTCATCTCGTTATACAAGATTATATGGATATTATAATGTAATATTCTCACGTATCAAAATATATAGTGTAACATATTTATTATATCGCTGATGTTTTGATTATTATGATATAACGTAATATAAATTAGTATACTGCATTAGTCGACGTAATTAACAAACGTACATAGTAGTCTAGTTCTAGTAGATATTTTGTCATGGGATAATCATGGTCGTCCCTCTACTATCTCACTTACTCCACCTGACTCTCCAATTACACTTTGTTTCATTCAGCTCCATCACCTATATTCCGTAATTCGCATCTCCCTGCCTCCCTCCCTGTTATAAAAAAGTGATATTATCGAGATTAACTTGATTGTGAAATTTGCGATCAACTCGTTTTTCTAACGGGCCGGAGTTACGAAGATAACGGAATTGAAATTGATCAGGGAGCTGGATGAGACCAAGTGTAGTCGCAGTTTGCAAGATCACTAGTGTTATCCATTTTATGTTTCTCCATATTAAAATAAAATAACAGGAGTAAAAAAAATAAAAATTAAAGTTTGAAAAATTGTAGAAAATTAAGCTTCAACAGATGTAACTAATTTTCAACGTCTGATCACAAGCAGCATTTACATAATATTAATGATATCACATTGTATTTGTAATTTTGTATCTTTCCTATCTAATTAATTACTTTGACTATGGAATGATAATCACGTATACCGGCATAATTGGCGTATTTTTTTCAGTTAATAACGAGGGGGTAAATTAAAAATATATTAATCATTTTATATGAAAAGTAAAAGACACGAATAATAATGAATAATAATGTGTATGTCAATATTTAAATGAAATGTATATGAATGACGTCTACATGTAAAAATTTCTCCGATTAACAATGATAATCTTTCTCCATCTCTCACGTACTGTTTTTCGCGTGCAACCTGACAGGACCAATTATGTTTATTAAACATGTTGGTTTTAACCTTTCGAATGTATAAAGATGTTCTTAAACGCCTCGTAATAATTTTTAATAAATATCATAATACATGTATATATGTAAAAGTATATATAATACAAAATCGATTGTCTGCAAGTAGTTTTCAAGCAAACGGGATTTTTGTCTCAACACTTTTATCATTTTGCAGGTAAACCCTAGTGGTTGACTGATAGGCAACCGGCAATGACCTTGTAAAACATATGGCGACTTGCTATTTTAGCTATTTAATTCGTTTCTTATACAGAATATACGTACATGGTACAATAGATTTTAGTATTGATAAATATATTCTCGCAAATATTTGCATATAATTAAATTTTGCTCGAAGTTAATTATCAAAAGATGTTCGAATATTTTTTTTTGTTGTTACCAAAGGGAAATCAACAATGCCGGCCCACGTGATCAAGATTCTTAGTTTGTCAATCAACAATCAAAGCTCAAGACAAAGAACAATATAATTATAATTCACAAAAAATTCTTTATGCCCCTCCTCAAAATACACAACGAAGTGGAGATAGTAACAGAAAAATCACTCACATGCAATCATTGAGAATATACAAGCTACACATATAACTGTTTAACATGAGATTAACCATATTTAGGGGCATTAAAAAAATTATATAAAACAAACGCCGACTGTGGGGATCGAACCCACGACCACGGGATTAAAAGTCACGCGCTCTACCACTGAGCTAAGTCGGCTTTGAATACCAATTCCAACTTTAGAATACTTAACCTTATATAATTAGCCATGCAGCTAAATATGCTCGTAGCGACCCAAAGATTCATAACTGCCTTGGTAATTTATCTTTTGCTCCCAACTACTCCCTCCAGTCCCAAAATAGATGCAAATTTTTCAATACAAATTTTGGGATGAAAATAATAGTTAATTTCTAATTATTTTAAAAATATATTCTACTTCGATGTATTTGTATTTACAACTATTATATTTCCTAAATCTCAAAATACATAAAATTTTTTTCTTTACTAGATACATGAATGTTCATATAAATGAATCTTAAAAACTCTTAAAACGTAATATGATTTTTTAAGTCTAACTGGAGAGTAGTATTTAGGAAAATTTAAATAATTTGATTCAAAACATTAATGTAGTATGAAATATAACCAGAATAAGTTTCCATGAAACTAGGGCCCAAAGCTCATAGGCTCGAAAGACTAATAGAAAAACATCTAAAATGGGCTTTTAGGCCCATCTCTTTGGCTCCGTCTTCT